>JACCGJ010006906.1:0-121172 GCA_013407085.1 Atriophallophorus winterbourni | reverse complement strand
GTTTGCGCTTACAGAGCAATTTATATTAATCAAGCAGCTGATCAGAGAGAAAAAGCTTCCATTCAGCTTCAGACGGGCAAATTTTCGAATACTCTCGTAGAGCTCAGCGATTGGGTATGCTTTTGACGGTGGAAGAGATTTTCAGGTCTACATAGATGGCTACTGCCCGCCTCAAGCTGGGCAGACCCAGTCAATAAGGTGTCGTCTCGCCACGGTCTACTATCATCATTGGATGCATGGGGATTCGGAATCAACCGAAAAGCACACTGTTTGTTCCGCACCAGCGAAACAATTTACTTAACAACAAATGTGTGATATGAAACTGGGAACCTGGAACGTCCGGTCCATGCTTCCAGGATATCATGACGACGTCTCGAATATCAGAGGCGTAAAAAAATCACCTGTGATTAAAAATGATTTATAGGCTGAATGTCAACGTGGCTGCCCTGCAAAAGATGCGATTACCAGATACTAGTATGCTAACAGAAAGAGATTACACATTTATGAAAGGAAAGGGTTCTAATGAGCCTCGAGTGGATCGAGTTGGGTTTTTCGTGCGAAGGGACCTACTAAAAGCAGCAGAATCGAGCAGCAATGGGAGCGAACGCATTTGGACTCTAACTTCGAACGGCATCAATGGTACTATCACGTTGGTCAAAGTTTATGTACCGACGCTCTCTTCGATGCTTGCTGTAAAAGAAGCTTTTTAGCATAACCTTACAACGGTTCTCAAAAACGTGCCACGAAAACACGATGCATTGTGTGATTTCAATGCCATAGTTGGTGCAGATTACGAGTCTTGGAAAAACTGTCTCGGGAGGTTCGAAGTAGGTAAAACCAATGAAAATGGACAACGACTTTTAGAAATGCGCACACAGTTCAGTCTTTGTGTCAGTAACACTTGTTTCCAAACAAAACCATAGCACAAAGTCTCTTGGAAATATCCTCGATCTTAGCATTGGCATCAGCCTAATCTTATTCTTGATAGGCGCACTAATATAGGACCCGTATTCCTCAACGGATCATATCAAAGCGCAGACTACGACACTGAACAGTCACAGGTCTGTGCAAACCAGAAGCATCCCCACACGAGATTTCCCCACACAAAATTATCTGCAAGCCATGGATAGACGTCACTCGCATGTGTAAACCTAATCTAGCTGCTCGATTTGCAAAAGCCGTCACAGCTGAGTTTAACGAGAGAAACCCACTCGAATCGGCTTCGGAATACTAGGAATCGACAGAAAGCTGCATATGCCGAGTCACACTTCCACTTAGGCTCGAAGAAAGCTCGAACGGGCGACTGGTTTGAAGATTCTGAGATGACTACTGTGTTGGATTAGAAATGGTCAGCATTCTTGAAATAATGTACAACAGAGTGTAAGACGAATTGCAAATGACTATCGGACTGAAATTAGAATCTGTATGCAAACAGCTGCAGATACTGGAAATTTTCACGGTATATATGAGGGGATAAAGAGAGACATTGGCCAAAACAAACTTAAAACGGCTCCCATTATTCTTTATCTGGTAACCCGAATGTCGTCAAAACTCAACAGATGGAAATATGGGTATAGCAATTTTCCTCTCTCTACTCTAGGGAAAGTAAGGTTTTACCGCATGTACTTGCATATGTTGAGCGGTTGCCAACCATTGAACATCTAGATACTCCCCCTACTCTTGATGAGCCTAATAAGGCAATCAGCAACTTAGCGAATGGGAACGATCTTGGTGACGACGGAATTTTACCTGACATCATCAAGTGCTGTAGAACAGCATTAATACAATCTCTTCACAATTTGCTTTATCAGTGCAAGCAGGAGAAGTGTTTCCCACAAGAGACACAAAGTTCATCACGCTATTTAAGAATAAGGGTGATAGAGGCAACTGCAACCATTACAGAGGAATCTGCCTTCTGAATGTTGTAATCAAAATGTTTCCTAAAGTCTTACATATCCGGCTACAGGTTTTAGCTGATAGAATTTACTCCGAATCTCAATGTGGCTTTCACATGGGATGATCAACAGTTGACATGATCTTCTCCCTGAGATAACTTCAAGAAAAGTGTCGGGAACAGTATATGCAATTATACGCCATTTTTATTGATTTAACGAAAACATTCGATAACGTCAGCAGGGAGAGTCTTTTCAAAATGCTTGATCTGATAGGCTGCACCACAAGACTGCTCAAACTCGTTATTTCGTTACACCCAGGCATGAATGGCTCAGTCCATTTTAACGGTTTCAGTTCAGAAGCTTTAGAAATTCGCCGAGGCGACAAACAATGGTGTGTTCTTGCTTCCACGCTGTTCGGAATTTTATTTGCTTTGCTTCTGAACCCGGCTTTTAGAACGAAGACAGAATGCATTTACCTACGCACGCGAAGTGTTGGCAAGATTTTCACATGAACAGGTTGAGAGCACAACCCAAACCACGGGAAGTGCTAATACGTGACCTGCTGTTTGCCGATGATGCAACCTTTATTGCTCACTCCCAAGACAACCTCCAGTCGCTAATGGACTGTTTTTCGTCGGCAAGCAAAGACGTTGGGTTAAAAATCCGCATGAGCAAGACCAAATTCCATGGTCAAATGGTTTTATCGCCTCCAATAATCACTGTTGGTGACCGTCAGCTTGAATCAATACATCATTTCACATATTTTGGTGCAACCAGTACGGATAAATTCTCACGAGACACGAAGATTTATAAGTGGATTTTTATCTTGTCCCAATTGAACTCTCGTGCTTTGGGTAACCGCAAGTTGACTGCACCGAAAATCGGGTTACGGAAGAATTGAATGATGGTGGATGACAAGCAGTATGGAAACAGGAGCAGGTGGAGAACATCATCTATGGAACAATATGCCTTTCGTCAAGGTCAGTCAAAATAGCCCAAATTATGTAAGACAAACATGGAAACGGTTGATCATCATTACCGAGTGTAAGGTTGCCACTCAAGAACCAATTTAACATTTTTGTCTGTGCCCAGAATATCCGTAGATATTAATACAGACATCCATAAATCGGAAGAAGACAAACATTATTCCACACTGCATCTTATGTTTGCGCTTGAATTGTTGTGTAAAACTGCCACCTAACTTTTGATATACCTTTCTGATTTTAAACCTTTTTCTGATAATTTGTTCATGTACAATTGGTATAGTAAGTTTAACTATCCGAATACCAAAACTCAAATCAGATTTTACGAAGAAATTGCTGGGATGCTTTTAATATAGGCACACAATTGCCATAACCGAGTTTTCTAAACATATATGCATAAAGATGTTAGCTCATTTAAAACAATATTCTTATCTTTATAACAATAACACTATTGGCCAACGTTTTCTTGAATATTATATCTACTATTCTGTGTTTGTAATGATTAACTAGCTTACTGATATGTTGGCCGTGTTGCAATATCATTTCAAATCTTAGAATCACGCTTTCATTTTGATATGAACATCGTATTACACTAGTTATCACTACTGGCCAACGTGATTAAGTGCAAAATTTTATCCACTGTTCTATGTAATATTGTGGATTAATAACGATTAACTGGGCTAGTGCGGCGTAGCAACGCATAACACAATTTTGTAATCTTTACATCACATTGCTAATCACGCAAGGGATAAATTAAAGGTGATATTTATTAATACTTCGCCGTTTGAACCGAAACTAACAAGTGATAAACTTATGGATTATTAGATTTAGTGTGCTTGTGATTGTCTTCTTGCCTTATGCTAGAATTAATGTGAGTGTTGAAACGTTGCAATAAATTGCGTTCAAACAGAAGACATGTATTTCGAAACCACTTTTATTTTACGTTTTGATTACTTGGGAATATAAGTAACATATATCGAGAATGTCATTTGTACTGAGATCGGAAAATTGTTCTACATTCCCGCGATAGTGTACCGAGGTTTCACGCGACTCCAATTCGTGAAGTAGGAATCATTCTGGAAGAAATAAATAAAATATTCCTTGTCCAAATTCATTTTTGGTTTTCCTTATATGTAAGCCTGTCAGCATGGATTAGCCCATCTCTCCTCATATCTAATAAGTTGACGGCATTTAAAACGGAAAAAACTGGTTGGATTTAAACACTATGATGCTTGACACAAATTCATTTTCAAGAATTCGTTTTCATGTCAACCGTGGCATCAAAGGTTGCTTATCATTGAGAACTTCATGCAACTGACACGTAATGTATTTAAACCTTTATAATAGATTTGTGTTTCTGAGGTCACATGATTGATAGTGAATTAAAATATAAATCGTCATATTCCGGTTTAGTTGTATCTCCTCTTTAACATTGTGATAGGCTATCAGTCGGATGTAATGATTATCTCAATAATCAGCTTCGCTTAACGATTTTCGATTGTTTCAAGGATTTGTAAACGGGATTTTATTTTTGCTTATTAAATGCATTGCTTTCAATGATGCGAAAAGCAGCGCAGCAGTAAAACCATTGATAAATATCAACTGTTCATCTTGGATTAATAAAGAAACTAGTCGAACTGAAATATCTATATTTTGTAATCGCATTGCAGTCTACTCAATTCAATTTTTCTATTTCAGAATAACAGTTATTACTTTAAATTGGCACTACGGCAGTATAACAAAATCGAATTCACTCATACTTCTCCTCTCATCACCGAAATGTTTCGTGAATGGAATTATGAAATGGAATATTCGAAATTTATAAAAGCTTACCGAATCGTAAACACCTTCGTCAACTTCTGTTTGTTCATCCGGAATTCCTAGCTGTTGGTTTATTTGTAGCATTTTGGTGGATTGCGTTTGTAGCAAATAAACTATGCGATCCACTCTGGAAGAGATTTACACAGTGTCAGACAGAACACGTAAGCCTTGTTTTACTTCAAGCAACAGTTTAATGATTAAAACCATTTCACCCTAATTGAGATAATTTAATTTGATTATTAGTTAACAGATACTTAGATTCATTATCAGTTTTTTAGTAATGCTAGATAGATATTTTACATGGCATCTCGTTTATTAAGTTTTAACAATATTACATTGTTTAAACATTAAAACCGGTTCCATGTACCGCATTCCTTAGTTCCATTGATCTTTCACTGCTTGAAAACCAATACTATCGCGTATTTAATTTAGTAGACAACGCAGTGGCCATGCGTCTATCAAACATTTGGAGATTCCCGTAGCGTTTGGCTTATTTAAAACAGTTGAGTAATTGCAAACGATCACTTCGCGAGCGTAGGTAAATGCCTTCTGTCCTTTTCCTAAAAGCGTGCTTCAGAAACAGAGCAAAGAAAATGTCGAACAGCGTGTGAGCAAAAGCACACCCTTGTTTGACGCCTCGGCGAATTTCGAACGCTTCTGAAATGAAACCGTTAAAATGGACTGAGCCCTTCATGCCTGAGTGGAACGAAATAAATAGTTTGAGCAGCTTCGGGGAGCATGGTATCAGATCAAGCATTTTGAAAAGACCCTCCCTGCTGACGTATTTGAATGCCTTGGTTAAATCAATAAAATTAGCATTCGCTGTTCCCGACACTTTTCTTGAATTCTCTCAGGGAGAAGATCATGTCAACGGTTGATCTTCCTTTGCGGAAGCCACATTGAGATTCTGAGAAAATTAAATCAGCTAAAACATGTAGCGGGATCTGTACAACTTTAGTAAACAATTTGCCTACAACATTTAGAAGAGAGATTCCTCTTTAATTGTTGCAATCGCCTTTACTTCATTTATTCTCAAATAAAGTGATGATGTTTGTGTCTCACATCTCTTGTGACACACACTCCTCCTCTCAGCACTGAAGGAACAAATGGTGAAGAGGTTTTGATGAGGCTGTTCTACAGGATTCGATGAGCTCAGGTGGAATTCCGTCGTCACCAGGGGCCTTTCAATTCGCTTAGCGGTCAATTGCCCTTTTGAGCTCATCAGGAATGGCGGTATCTAGATGTTCAATGGTCGGCAGCCGCTCGACATTTTCAAGTTCATGCGGTAAAACCGCACATTCCCTAAAGTAGAGAGGGGAGGAGCGCTCTACCCATCTTTCCATCTGTTGAGTTTTGTCGACCTTCGGGTTACCAGATAAAGAATTAATGGGAGCTGTTTTAAGTTTTTTGGGCCAATGGCTCTCTTGATCCCATCATACATACCGTGAAAATTTCCCGTATCCGCATCTTTATGGATATTGAGGCTAATTTCAGTCCAATAGTCATTTGCACCTCGTATTGCAGTCTGTTGGTCTTTATTTCTAGCAGCTCTTAGAAGCCGTATGTTTTTCATCTGTTTGCATAACTTTGAACCACAAGAATGCTGACAATTTCTCATCAAACACAGCAGTCATCTCATAAGATTTTGTTTCGAACCAGTCGCTCGTTCGAGCTTTCTTCGAACCGAAAGTGGAAAGTGCGATTCGGCATATGCAGATTTTTATCGACTCCCAGTTTTCTGAAGCCGATTCGAGTGTGGTTGTCTTGATGAACTCGGCTGTGAAGTCTTTTGCAAATCGCGCAGCTGGATTAGGTTCGCACATGCGAAGGACGTCTATCCTAGGCTTAGCAGACAATATAGTGCAATGGAATATCTTGTGGGGAAGCTTCAGTTTTGCACAGACCAGAGAATAATAAGTGTCGCAGTCTGCGCTTTGATATGATCTGGTAACGAGCCCGTTTCCTATATTAATGCGCATAACAAGAATAAGATCGAGCTGATGCTAATGCTAATAGCGAGAATGTTTCCAAGAGACTTTATGCTGTGGTTTTGTTTGCGAGGCTTTTTAACCTAAATCGGTTGAAAGCACAAACCAAAGCGCGAAATGTGCTAATCGGTGACCTGCTGTTTGCCGACTATGCAGCCATTATTGCTCACTCATAAGAGAAACTCCACTCGCTAATGGACTGTTTTTCGTCGACATGCAAAGACTCTTCGTCGGGTCTGAATTGTTTCCAATCATCACTATTGGAAAGTGTCAGCTTGAACCAGTACATCACTTCACATATCTTGGTTTAACCATTGCTAGACACGGAGATTGATAAGCAGATTGGCTATGCAGCTGTCATTCTGTCCCGATTGAACTCTCGTGTTTGGGGTAGCCGCAAACTGACTGTAAAGACAAAGATGATGGTATACCGCGCGTGCGTACTAAATGCTGTACTGTATGGCAGGGAAGCCTGGACCACCCACGCAAGACACGAACGGAAGCTGAACGCTTTCCATTTACGAAGCATCCGTCGTATCTTGAACATATCCTGGATGGAGAAAGTGACTAATGCTGAAGTGCTTTCAAAAACTGGTCTACAGAGTATGTTCACCCTACTAAGACAGCGCCGCCTGCGGTGGCTTGGTCCTGTCTACAGAATGGAAAATGGTCGTATTCCAAAAGATCTACTCTATGGTGAGTTGCAATCAGGAAGTCGACCATTGGGCAGACTGCACTTGCGGTACAAAGACGTGTGCAAAGTGATATGGAAGCCTTTGGCATTGAACCGACGAGTTGGGAAGAACTTGCTTTTAACCGTTCACATTATAGGCATTGTGTGAAGCGTCGTCTGCAAGCTGGAAAGGAGCAGATACAGCTTTTGGCTGCTGAACGCAGATCACGCCGCCGGCGTGCAAATGACGCCCTACAACCGAGTGCTGACTATTGTTGCAAGCTCTGCGAGGGACATTGTTCCTCCCGTATCGGACTGTTTAGTCATTCGAAAAGCTGTAGAACGTGAAAATTCATGCGATTTTGATGTACATCCATGGTCGACATCGACCGAAGGAGGCCAAGAACAACAAAAAATCCAAACGATAAAGGTTTCGTGTTGATTGCAAAAACTCACTTTGAATTTAATTCGGTGATGTCTGTCTTTTCTTCTTCGAGGTCGTATATCTGATAAAATAAGTGGGATTTGATGAAAATGGCGATGCGGATGATTTTGGTGTTTGTTGCCGCTTATTTGTAAGATCTAACCTTATGTTAGTGCGACAACTAATTTCCGCTCTCATAGATAAGGAATGTAAGCTAAACATTCATATTCAGCGGGCGGTATGCTGTATTATTACACGCGCGAAGTGAACTCGAACTCAAAGATAAATCTCTTAGTTACGTGACGAAAGATTATCCCGTCCGATGTTGTGACTGCTGTGATCAATCACATGGCTGTCTTGTAACTTTATATACTTCTTTTTAATAAAAATCTTCCTTCAAACAAAAATTAACTATCATGCTGTTAATGGAATGTTGAAAAATATTCCAAACATTTATAGGTGCTACAATGCACCGATTGTTGGACAGAAGCTAAATTTACTTTTGAAAATGAGGATTTTTCCTCGAATTCGCAAATAATTGAGTTTAGCACAAAGTCAGATCGTCGATCAAATGTCAGGTCATGGATACGTATACCTGATAAGCGGCAACAACCGTGTAACCGGTCTTGTGCTTCCGTCCTGTGTTTCGAATGTCATCTACTGGCTATTAATAAAAATCTACCTTCAAACAAACAAGCAAAGTAAGTGGCTGTAACTCTACGAATACAGCATTTGGTCTCTTGTAATTGATCAAACGTCACGCATTTTTTCTCATGCTCGTGTTTTGACGAATGGAACTTGGTTTATCATGTGCATGCGTGTACGTCTATGATTTCACAACTAACTAGCGTCGAGGTTTTATGGATTATTTACAGTGGATTTGCCAGCTACTATTTGCACTCCTATTTAGACTGATGCTACCTTTCCTCCACCAGATTCATGGACTACATGGAACACTACGTTTCTCGATTACATTGATCTACTGGATGTTCTGCATCCCAAACTCGTGCTCAATCAGAAAACCGAATTTAAATTGTTACAAAATCATGTGGGTTCAGAACAACAAAGACAATAGAGTCAGATTCTGCCAAAGTGGAACAAAATAAATTTGAAGATATAGCTTTATCGTTTTCTAGATGGGTTTTAGATTCACGATTATTAATAAATACCCCATTTCTATCATGAATAAAAGAGTCTCCTACGTGATGTTTTGCTTTTGTGGTTTGTATTTAAAGAGTTTGAGATTCCTTTAGTGGTCGTTTTCGATTTTTGTGTAGCATTCACATTTCACTCACCGGTTTTTTATAAGGCACTGAACAAGTTTCAACCCAATGCGCTCTGTAAATTCGTTTGTACATCCAATTACTGCATCGATCTTCAATACTTTCTAACCAGTGAACTTGCTGAGAAATGAGTTGGTGTGTTGCTGACCTTTGAACGCGATCGATATCACCGACAGCGAGCCCGATCTAAAATGTTCGTGAATTTCGTATGAACATTTTCGCATTTTTAAACTGTAGATGAAACAAAGAGGGAATTTCTCGCTGAAGCACACTAAACTGATAAATATGAAACGAGGTCTTTGAGCATTGGTTTTGTAATACGCTTTATTTGCGTAGAGTCCTTCAATCAGCAAAATAAAGATTTCATTTTGGGGCAGTTGAATAACTGACAGTAGTGTATTCGCCGACCTAGAATTGGTCAGTTGCTGGGGTGGCTATCGTTATCCGAACAAACCTGCTGTGTAACCACTCACAGAACTGTGTGCCATCATCCGGCCAGCCGACTTCGCAAGAATCACTATTTAAATGTACATTTTAGCATACACCATTGTGTTCCCACTTCCGAAGTTCTGATTTTGTGTGCTATCATGTTGCCTGCTGGGAAGTGAAGCCTTTCCTCAACCACTACATTAGGTGACTAGGGCGGTCGTTCCTCTACGTGCCGCCTAAAGACTTTTCTTACCAACACAACGCATTGGATTCACCATCACCGCCTCTCAATTCCTGACGTCTTTCTTATTGCTTTTTCGACAATGACTCCTGTAGATATAGGAAAGGTGTGATTGTTTAATAAGTCATCTTGAATCTCTTCAAGCGACCTTAATTTCGACTGTCACATTTAGTATATAGCAAATCATCGGGGTTAAAACTAAAATCCAAATGGTTGGTAAATAATATAAATATATCCATCTTATTCAAGTACATATGCGCTTTAAATTGATAAACATGGTAGAAATATGAAGATCTTACCCAGGCTTAAATGTGTGCAGAACTTGGCCACAACAACGACTGCGGCGTTCAAATATACTGTGATCGGGTTAAAAGCATTGTGTCGAAATACGGTTAGTTCATCTTCGTTAATATCAACATCGGTTGAACCAGTTTTAGAAATGTCACGTGGCATTAATTTGCGTTTTATACATGTTAAGGATTATATTTGGTTTCGGTTTATATCATGCTCACACGTGTTAAGTAGAACTTGTTCTTGATCGCTAACTTTGGAGGCACTGTGTAAAGCGTCTTCTACAACTTAGGGCAAGGCAGATACTTCTCTCAATTGCTTAACGTAGATCATACTATTAGCGTGCAAATGTGACTGGCTCATTGGCCGAGCACTGCTTAGCGGCGTAAGCGTTGTGGGAAATGTAAATCCATGCTCGACAGCGACAGAAATGAGGCCAAAACACAAGTGTGTATGACAGTTTGATGTAGAATAACGAAAAATGATCATTCGTGTTCCTTTCGCAAACCACACTGGGTATGCTTCTTCACGCTAATTAAACTGTAGATAAAAAACAAAACTATAAAACTTGACGCCGTATTGAGAAAATTAATCGTAATTCCCAAAATAACTGAGCTAATCAAGGTTACACTTTTGAGCCATTTAACTAATTGCGTTAATCAAATCGTTTTAAAAATACTACTCATCGTTGTTAAAGCACAGTCCGCTATTATCACGTCTGGCATGATGCTACTTTTAGTGACTAAACTCTGTTTGCGATCGTAAATTTTAGTGGTCAAATAATAACATCTTCGGGTATTGATGTCTCAGAACCGTTTTATGAACACTTGCAAACTTACTAGCAAATTCATCATTGCCACTGGTATCATGAAGATAAATGCAATGAAGGTGGGGAACGTCAGCTCTGGAAGGTAGATTGACGAAGCTTGATCATCAAGATATGGCCCAATCACCACCTCAGTGTGACCATATTCTCCCACCATCATCATTAACGTTTGGAAAAAAGACCATCCCAAATTGCTGTAAACCCGGAGTGGAAGTTCTTTCAATATCTCATCTTCAGACAGAATGGTTGAATAGTTCAAATGTTCAAAACCGACAAAACAAAACGATAGCTTTTTCCGTTCTTTGTATGGAGCAGAAAAAAATTCCTGTAATAAAATGGTGAATGATAAATTGGACTGCAAAATAATCGTAACTACTGAATAAACTGTACTAATGGCGTTTTATCGTGCCTCCATGCACTTTATGTGTTTATGAGGTTGAACAGAATTAGTCTAGAGTGACTTCCAATGTTGAGTCATAATGAATCCCTTAGTTTACTGCTCGAGCATTGTAATCAGATCGTACTCATTTTCGTCGCAATTAATACATACACAATGAAATTATTGCATTCGGAATAGTTCAAGATTCAAGATTCGTAATTTTTGGTATAAAAAGCAAATAGCTGTACTATACTATAGGATATACACACACTTGCGCTTGTGAGTGCACAATCCAAGTGTAGTCAGTCGCTGTTCAAAGGTTAGATTAAGTAATCCGGTAACACTTTTAGATGTTTTATAATAAATCCTTTCGAGTAGCGTGATGTGTTTTCCCATTCATGGTGTCCACGCATGCGCTGTATAGTTCACAATTGGTTGTGTGAATGTGTTGAACAACCGTGACAATGAGTGTGGCTGAGTAAGCCGAGTAGGCTGCGCGCAGGCTTATAAACTGTCTCGCACTGTAGACGTTTTTCAACTTACTGCATACCTAAATAAACAGATATTTCTCCGATATAATTCACCCAAGCATGTGATTACGAAGAACGTGTGAGAATGAGAGCGGTATTCCAACTTGTAACATTTTGCATGACTTGTAAATATTAGAAACAGTATTGACTAAGTACGGAACCTATTGGGAAACCGCTCGCGACTTCCACATTTCGGGAAAATTCACAGTCTATTCTAACTTTCACATTGCGTTCAGACGGGTAACTCGTGAGCCAAGAAAGTAAATTTCAAATGACGCCCACATCCTGCAGCTTTAGAAACGGTGAAGAGTGTTCAACACAATCAAAAGCTTTAGATATATCTAAGTAACGAACATTTACCAACTTCCTCAGTCTCATGCTTTCGTCCAATCGTCTAAATTCGTGAGCAAGTTAGTCAATCATGAGTATGATTTTCCAAATCCACGTTGTGCACTTGATAGAATTTCTTGCCTCTCTAGTAGTCTGAAAACACTTCAGCAACACATGGCGTTCATTGGACGGATCCGAACGACTGCCATCTTTGTTCATTCGTGTAATAACTCCGATTTTCCAGTCACCTGGTACGATTTCCGTAGTTAAGGAGTATTTGCATATATATATATATATATATATATATATAACGTTTAGCCAGTGTGAAAGCTTTCGTACAACCGTAAGATCCACATCGACATCACGTAGACTTTCCACTTCTACTAAGCGTGGCAAAGTTGTTGACAGTGACATATCATTTGGACAAAAGACTTGTACATAAAATGTTGATAAGACATCAGCTAAATCCCTGACAGTATCTATCAATTTTTGACCTTATTTGCGTTGTTCACGATCGTGTAGTGTATCATAGAATATCGTTTCATCTGCTTTATCAGCATCCAATCCGCGGAGTAAGGACGTCACTGTGTTTTGGACATTTCGAAAATGTTCCCAGGATTCAACTTTTCTAATGATTCTGTGTGTTGCCCATACCAAATTTCGACTGTGGCTGTGAAGTTTAAAACAAAACGTTCTTAATTTTCTTTTCGTCTATTTTCATATCGCTGTATCGTAAAATGCTGAAACATTGAGTTTCTTGAGGTCGAGATGCCGTTCTTCCAGCATATTGAGTGTTTCACGAAGGCCAAAGTAATCAATCATTCTGATCAGTTTGGCGACATTTATGCCCCTCTCGCATTGAACACGAATTCGAAGAACAACACTAGGTGGTCACTTTGCACCAGAGGACCATGATATTGTACTGTTTATATTGCTGATGATATCGCTGTTGCTTAGGATGTTAACATCTAATCTAGTAGTAAGGATTGGTCGTGGCCTCACTGTCGAATGAAGTAATTTACGTGGTTGTACAAGGGAATGAGATTAATCATCTCACACAATTTAGACTCAATATATTGCGGCAGGTGTAATCTTTTGTTTAAAATTTGTGGAAGGTGAAAATCACGCGTTATGATTATTTGAGTTCTGCTCTAATTTCCAGTGTTAGGCATCATTTCTAGCAGCATTCTATTATCGCCATCAGATGAAGTAGTGAGCGATAAATTACAAAATGATGTAGTTCTTTCCTGATGCCAGACCTAAACTACAGAATACGGTATCCTCCAGCTCAATCGGTGTATCATAAACTCTTGTACAGTGAAGAAGCTCGGGGTAATACACAGCTACTCAACCACCTGTTCTTAAGTGGCCTCGCCGAAACAGTATCATGTTAGGAAGTGTCAGCTCGAAATCATTCAACTGAGTGTTGAAGCATGTCTCGGTTACGGCGATAATGTCAGCAGAAAACTGATTGCTCAAATAAGTTAATTCAGCTAATTTGTTTCTCGAATACTGTGCATTAGTGTATGAAAATGTAATAGTGTTTTTGTGTGTAGTGATCATATATGAACGGTATCCATCGGTCCAACTCCCCGAGTGTCTGATATTTGTGGTTTTTTGGACCGCTTTCTGAATTTGTTTATTTGCTTCAACTTGCGTTTCTGAGACTGCCAATAATGTGCTTACTTTGATCTGTCCTAGCAAGCTTTCAGATCAATATGCAAAAATCACACCGATTGGCTGAAACGTATGAAAGTTATAACCAAAAGTGTCGCAGCTCAAAATAATACAACCATATGTCAGATGGTAGAAATCATAGGACTAGGAGGAAATACAATTATATCGTTCGTTATGGGGCATAAAACTTCAGTTTCCAAACCGTTTTAAATTTGATCAACGAATAATATCAATAACGTGTTTGATTTATAACTGATGTCAAAGCTTACACTTCACAACTTTTTATTTTCCCATTATCACAAAAAGCATCATAATAGTTTTCCATGGCACTACAGTATACTTACCCACAAAACATTAAACTTCTAAAACAATATTTATCGAAACAAATGTGGACTAAGGTATACTGAACTACAGAATGATTAGATCAAAAATTGTAATTAATCTGCTTTTATTTATTTTCCAGACAGAATTATGAAAATTTAAGATTCATTATTAGCGGAAATCCCTGAACAATTAAGAAACTACTGAAACTTTGTTGATCTGTGATCGTAAGTGATAACAAGTCACATCATTCCAATCGGGATTTCATAGAATGCTCTCCAAAATGTCACTCCTCTGCATGAATTCTTTATTAAATTTGTGACATCGTGAATTTGTAAACAATGTACAGCGCATAAAACTGGTTTAAAATCCACTAACAATAATTTAAAATAATTAAAAGAGGTGAAGAACCTTAGCTTCTTATTCGACTTCAAACTTGAGTAAGCAAGTGTTTCAGTTTCATTTAAGGTTGAAAGAAAGACAAATTTTCAAGACAAAATCGAATTTATCAATGGAATAGTTATTGCTTACCTCTCGATCAGGAAGTGTTAACAGTTTATGAAACATGAATGCGAAACCAATGAACATGGTGGACAACACCGTTGCAGATTTGATCATCGTTTTCGCGACTTCAAGGAACATTATCACGAATATTCCAAAGACGGGCAATCTGCAGAATGTTTAGGTTATTCAACAGAACGTTTATATTTTTATCATGGTTGATATGTATATTGGATTAACATCACTTGATTGAATGCATAAAAGCTTTGGACTGTTCAACTGGGTGCATATCTAAAATAAGTATGTAAATATATCGCGGGAATTGTAAAAAGCCATTCAATTCCAAGTTCAAGATGTTCACATGTTTTCACCTGGGACTTTTATTCTTTCTATATTTTCTGTGCTCAAATTATGAGCCAGAGAATTTTAGTTGCTAGAGGGAAAAAGCTTGATTTGCTGGATTTCTCAACTCTGCTTGCTGTAATAGGCTCCCTGTGTTGATTCTGTGTATAGAAAAAATACAATTGGTTGTCAGTGTGAGTCAATTGACAATTGTCAATTTGACCGTACATTGCACATAGCGAAGTCCGTGTTTAAAAATAATCATGGATTCGATACTTATCATAATACACTCACTGTTTTGATAATCGGCGTTCTAAAAGCTTGTCTAATCTAATAATAATAATTATTAGTATTATAATAATTATAATAGTGGTGTGTAAGTACGGGGTATGTGAGCAACACATTACTTTGGTCATCCATAAGCGCTTGAGTACTAGACCAGGGATCACTCTGTGATTCCGTTATTCCTTGTACGAACCCCATGTAACAGAGGCATTCAAGTATTAATTTGTTTACCACGTATCCACTGTTTCAAGGCTCACTGAACCTATTCATACTGTATCCACCTGATGACGGCAAACATCCAGAAACCGATAGTGGCGTGTAAGTGTGGGAGATATGAATAACACCTTATTTTAATAATGATGATAATAATTTTTATTATTATGAATCCATGAAAATCCTTCAATAATGTGAATTAGTGCATTCACTGACCTTGACAATTGCATGAGCAAGTTGAACCAGGATATGAACATAACGAAAACACTCAGTACCGCACGGTGAGGACTTTGCCATTCGAGAAATATCATCGTCGTCTCAATGAGCACCAATATTTGGAAAATCATCAACAGGACATTAGCCTTGTCGCGAAAATAAAGCCGTTTCTGCGTGAGAAATGTATCGTAAATGGCGAATTTGAAATAGAGCACTTTCGCATATATATATATTATATATATATATATATATATATATATATGAAAGAGAGAGAGTGAGAGAGAGAATCTGATGTTATCCAATTTTATTTCTATTTCACGTAAAAAAGTGTAAAACGTTGAGTCAAAATTAAAAGAAGAATCTTACATTACAATCTAAATTATCTTACCTCAAGAAATATTTGATGTACTTTCGAAATGAAGTATGATCCGTTGAGGACCGAGACTAAAATGGCCAGTATATAATACCCTTTGACCCGTTGTCGCTTTTTCGTGAACTGATCGATAAAATGAAAAAATGCTCATGGTTAATATCAGCATGATTTATTCTTGCTCTTCATTAAAATATAACATTTATGACTTGCTTTTTACCGAAGATGATTAGTTTAATTTGCGATATTATCTTATGACTGCTTTAAGCAATTTAGTCAGCTCTTAGTTCGAATCAAATTAATAAAATTTTGTTAAGTAAATCCAATTCACTGAAGTGTTATTGTGACCACACATTCTGGTTGAAACTAATATTTTTTCCAAAAAATGCTGCATTGTTTTTTCGATTTGCAGAATATTTTAGAATTACCTGTACAATGAGGTGACGCGTTATTGCAGCTTCGGTGTACTGGTTTATGTAAAAACAATCAATTTATGCTTGAATAAATATTCAACCTTTTAACAAATGGTAAGAATCTTTTGATAACTCACACTTGCTGCACACTCCATCGCACTTCGTCCTTTGTAGTACGTCAGCGACGTTGTTTGGTTTATGGACAACCAGGTCACCGAGACGCAAATGAGTAGATGATACAACGTTATTATCGTCTGAACCCACCACCCGTAAATGCGCCTGAAAAGGTGAAATAAATTTTACGATTTTTACACTCGATGCAATAAAAGAGTTACACTTTCGCTAACCATTTGGTCTTCAGGAACGCTTGAGTGAACGGGTGTGTGATCAGTTCCTCTTGTCCTCTGTCGACTAACATCTGAAATTATTACGAAATAAAAGCGTATAGTAGCTTCCGTGTTTCGTCCACCTTGTTATTGGCAACACAAATGAAAAATTGAAAACGATGTTGAGCATGGGATTGACAAAGAGAAACGAAATAATTTAACCATATGTGATTTTGTTAATCATGTGTTGGATTTTACTAACTTTGTTTTCAAAACCAATACGGGTACCAAGATTCAAAGATTTATTTTACAACACCAAAGGATTACAGTATGGGTAAAATGTGAAAAAATAATAGCATATAATGTAAAGAGTATATCCGTTTGCATATATGAGCCCAATTTTGCTTTCAGTATCCCAATACAAAGAGGTCCAACATGTAATGAAGTAGGGTAATTCAAAGAAATGGAGAAAGAAAAGGGTCACCGACAATCAATACTGGGACTTAGGATGAGAAGGAATGATTTATGCCCACGTGTCACTTCCTTATCTCCCCATTGAAACAAGTGTCGGATTGGATGTATTTCGGAAATCACAATTCTAGAGATAAGAAAAATATCGTGCGATATCCTCATTTGGGTAAAGCCACATCGACCCAAATGTAGAAATCTCTCTGTGTAAGGAGCATTGCAAACACCAATCACTAACTTTGGAGATTGGTATTTTCGAAATCAAGTAGCCCATGCATCTAACGCAAACTCCATCGTAGGACAACGCTAGACGTTCGTTATCCTTCGTAAAGTCACCAGCGAGAATATTCTAAATATTTTTCAAAAGATACCTACCAATCTGCATGACTCATCAGGTTTCCACTAATACTGTAAGGAGTTTTACCATCGAGCTCGATACCAAGTTTTCATTCCAAATTGATATATCTAAGAATCATTCTTTTCATAGTGAATGATCTAGATTTTCCGTGTGTTAAATCTCATATTGTAATTGTACTCAATTACGTCACCTGACGAACATGTGTCAATAAACAGGAAATCAAAGCATTGAACAAACTGAAACGAGACCAGAACATCGTTATACTTCCCGCTGACAAAGGAAGAATGACCGTCGTAATGAACAAGGCAGAATACATCGAGAAAGCTGAACGACTACTCCGAGACACAACAACATACAGACAGATGAACGAAGACCTGACAAAACGACTTGAAAAGAAGAAAAAAAGAAAATCAACGCAACCTTGAAGAAATTGAAGTTCATTGGACAACTGAATGGAGCAGAAGAAACGAGAATGAAGCCGCAAGACTCCACTATACCCAGATTCTACGGATTACCGAAAATACACAAAGAAAATATTCCATTGCGTCCAATAGTTTCTCTGCCAGGAGGACCAACGTACAAGTTATCTAAAGAGCTGCGGAGAAAGTTGCTATACCTAGTAGCAGATTCGGAACATTCGGTCAACTCTGCCGAACAATTTTTGCGGAAATTGAAGAACGTGAAGATCGACGAGTACGAACTAATGGTTTCTTTCGACGTAACGGCACTATTCACGTCAATCGACAGAACACTCGCCAAGCAAACTATGTCATCTTTACTCAATGAAAAAGGAACGGAACAGAATGGAAATCGATTGACACACGAAAGTTTAATGGAACTGATCGAGCTGTGTCTTCAAACACACTTCAAGTTTAATGGAAAGATATATGAACAAATCCGAGGAACGCCAATGGGATCACCGATTTCCAGCTTAGTTGCTGAAGCAGTTATGCAACGTTTGGAACGAATTGCCCTGCCAATAATCCGACCAAAATTATGGATCCGCTACGTGGACGACACCTTCGTGATTATCAAAAGAACAGAACTGGACGAATCACACCGACTGCTCAATTATGTATTTACTGGAATCCAATTTACAAAGGAAACTGAAGTTGACGGCTGTTTACCATTTTTGGATGTCCAAGTGAAGCGGACAAGCGACGGGACGTTAGAGACCTGCGTCTACCGGAAAACCACACACACGGATCAAATACTGAACTTTCACAGCAAGCACCCGAACACTCACAAACGCGGTTGCGTCAGAACCCTATTCAAACGAGCAGCAACCCACTGCAGTACAGATGAACTGAGAAGAAATGAAGAAGAATATCTGTTCAAAGTGTTCCAGAAAAATGGATATTCAAGAAGCTTCATACTACGAAACAGGTCCAACTGCTCACAACAAAGAACCCAAGAAGAAAACAGAAGCAGACGCACTCTGCCCTATATTCAACATATCTCCGAAATCGCAGCTCGGGTGCTTCGACCACATGGAATAGACATCGCGCATAAACCAGCATCAACACTTCGCAACTATTTCAACAACACGAAAGATAAAGTGACAAAAGAAGAGCAGTCGAATATAGTCTACAAGATTTCATGCAGAGACTGTGAAAAGAACTACATCGGACAAACGGGTCGCAAACTCAGCACAAGACTACATGAACACCAGTTGGCCGTACGCAGACATGACCGGAATTCACTTATTTCGATACATATTGATCAATTTGGGCATCAGTTCGACTGGGACCGCACAAGAATATTAGCCAGAGGAAACGACCGACGGGCGCGAGAATTCCTGGAAGCGTGGCACTCAACAACAAATTCAATCAACCAGCATCTTCAACTGGCTGCAACATATGGACCAATGAGAAACCGCTCACGGAGAAGGCATAACATGAACTCGACCAATCCGCGGGAGTGACCGTGAACGGACAGACAAGCGGTATAATAACCAACGAATTCCAACTACAAGACGCTTCGAAAGAAGTTTTGCTGATGATGTCATCTAGCCTGATGACGAAACGTCCAACAACAACTACGCAAGCTCGGCGAACACAAGGTGAACACCATCCACATCCTGAGCTACGAATATTTTCCTCTATTGCTGAACATGTGTCCTCTTATCAAAACTCGTGTCGTCTCTCCAATAATAGTCATGTTACCCCGCGTTTCGCAGCTAATTGAACATTGAGTCCCGATTCATCCACGTGGTCAGCCCGTTCAAAGCTAATCGCGTTCAAAACAAGAGAGCTGATTGTCCTGCCGCGTTTATTACGTACAAAAGAAAGAACGAGACACACCAATTTCATCTAGTCAAAAGAAGTAACCAGCAGACTGTCCTGAAATGTGTCTCTTCCGTTTGACACTTAGATCTCATTTGTCTATAGATTCCGTGCTTTTCTGTGCGTTTAGAGCACTCACCACACTTTCATGTCCTTGGATAGTGGCTTCCATTTGCCATCTCCTCATGTTTCTCAGAATATTGAAACTTGAACCGTCCTGCTGAAATCCTCCCTATTCCCGAATTATTACATGTTCGTGATTATTGTTGCCGTTTTATCGGTGCTTCTTGCACTTGTATTATGCCGGACGGGGCTGTTCTGTATATTATTTGAAAGCTCGTAATTAGTGTTCACTGCTGATGTATTTTGCACATCCACAATATCATTTACAAGACCTTGATCTAACAGGTAGTACAAATACATTTGAAGCTTTACTTATCTGCAGCAGAACTTATTAGTGTCCACATCATCATATCATCTGCGAACAGAACCATTTTTGATGTTTTGATTGGGAGTAAATCATTTAGGTATAAAGACAAAATAAGCCTACCCAGCACATATCGTTGTGGACTCAGAGTCTGTTTTCTATGGAACTCACTGCCCCCACATATCATTTGCGCAACAAGCCTGAACATGTTCAAGGCTGAACTTGACAAGTATATGTTGACTAAACCCAACCTTGCACCTGAATACACGTGCTGACTTTACTTGTGTATAAAACATTTGTGTTGTTTTTATGAATTCCCTATATTTTTAATCTGTGGTTACTGTAAAGTATTTACTTTTTGGACCATTAAAACTTTGAATAATTTTGAATGACTCTGAAGGTGTCTTTAATCTTGTTTGATCGTACCCAAGGCAATAGTGTGAAGGAGCGATAATTTATGTAGTCAGATCGGCAACCACATTTGAAGATATGTGTGATCACACGCTGAACAGGCTGACAATGACAGAACCGTAGGACACCTGGTGAGATGCAATTCCAACCATGGGATTTCCATTTATTAATTTTAGCCAGTTGTTATAAGACATTATCTGGAATTATCATACTTTTGTTCAATGATTCGTTTGATGAGATGCCTGAGTACTCACAAACTTCCATTAAAAATTTCGGTATGAAGAATTTAGATAAATAAATTTTGAGAGAATTAGCGGTTTCCAACGCAGTCTCATTATTATGTCCATCATTATTTTGGTCAGCAAAATACCTATTTTTTGGTTTTTGCTTTAGATTTGATGATTTTGTATAGTTACTTATGGTTTTGTTCAATTTTTGACAGCAACATTAATTGGTGTGCATCCTTAGCCTTTCGAACAAGTAAATTCTCATTTGTTGCGTACCACACGAAAATGTTACTAAGTAATATTAGCATAGATAGCTTTATACAGCCTGCACGCTGCTCGTTTAAACGATATCCAATTTTAAGTCAGCTGCAACCTACATAACGATTTGCATTCAGTTTCAGAAACTCAGTCGATTCAGTCAGTTTGCGAATGTTGACTCTGCTAGGGTGTTTTATTCACTGCCCATTTACCTATTTGACAACCAGCTCATTCTCAGCAACCGATTGTTGAGCATTAAATGCATTGTTAAACAAAAGTACCGAACGTTCACTAAGACCCAACAAAGCCTGCAAGGCGAACGCTTCGACAGATTGTTTTTCAGATTTTAACACCAAATATAATACACTGCTTTGAGTGCATTCGTGAACATGGTTGTACAAGGGGACTAAAATTAATACCTCTCTGTGTTCCAGTGTTTGTGGGGACTGATAATCCATAAGATAAATGGGTATGTATTAAATCACACGAAACTTCACATTTTCAATCGCTCTTCGTCATCTGATGACGTGGGCACGTAGGAAATTAGGACTTTGAGTCACCGGTTTTCTTAGAACCGTGTCCGTCGTGAAGCTAATGAGGCAAATGTTTCAATTTTATTCAATCGCACATAGACTTATCTTCATACTAATGCTTTCAGTACTTCATGGTTTATAATATGTTTTGTCAATTATGAACACAAATATTTGCAGGTGAATCGGACTCACTTTCAATAAGCGAAGCGGATGCAAAGGCTTTTGTTTTTGTGTCATTTTTTCTTGAAGCAAGGTGTAATCGAAGTTTACCTGAAGTTGTATAGAAGGGAATGCATAAAAAACATTGAGTTCTGTTTCGTGCAATTATTTGTTTTTACTATTGAAAGAATCGTAATTACTTAGTGTGAATTTTCGAAGCTATCATTTAGACTATTCTAATGATAAATGGTATCTGTTGTCAAATATTAATCTTTTAGTGTTTCGGTACAAAACAATTAACAACTTATTTTGCAGATTTTAAATGTTCAGAATAAACTTACTTTAAAATCATCTTCCTTGTCGTTGTTGATTGTATTCATGTAGCGATCCATCAAGAACTTTTTAATATTGCGTGAAAATGTAGGTGGAAAACAACACGTTTTAGATATTTGATCCCAGTAATCATTTGGAGACCGGAATAATATATCTTCTCAAACTTACCGGCATAACTGTGGGATTATTCTTGATAATTTTTTCTACCGGGCAATGATCGGCTTCGCGTAAAGTTTTTATGATTTCTGGAAATCTAAATTAAGAAAAAATTGTAACATAATCAGTGATTCTACGTCAATTTAACGAGAATAAAAACTGTAACAACCTCTTTTTCGTAACATTCATCCCACTAAATGCTTTGTAGTGTTTCAACATAAAGAAGTTACCCCTTTTTAAATATGTGGTGGAACCAATTAGATGACGTCAAACTATATTGGTCACCGACATATCTGCTTTTAGAAGTCATCAGAAAGTATGACACTGTTTTAATGTTTTCAACTCTTCAAAGGTTGCCATTTGGGGAACTCAAACGGCGCATATGTAGAATACCGTTCTAGATATACTTTTGATTCAAATATAAGCGTGTAATTTTAAGTAGAATGCCTTTTTAAATGCATCAAATATACCCATCTAGCGCACATCTCTCGAGCCAAGTTCCGAAATTTTTCACAAAGAAGTATCATTCCGTTGAGACTTGGCCCTTGAATATTCGGCTATGCTACCGCGTCAAATAACCAAATTCCGTGGATAAGGTCAGAACCCAGTCAGCTCTCAATGGATCGGCAGCCATATTGCAGCTAGCATGACCTCAGAATTTGTACATGATCAATATGTGCTTTGCAGAAAATCGCCAAGGTTCTATGATGAATGAATGCAATTAGTAACAAAACGCCCAAATGCGTCTTGGTGGAGTGGAAGACCCATGACCGTTCTCTCTGTTTCATTGTCACGTCAACTTGACGTGTTTCTTGAATACGACTGCAACGCGTGGAGACTTAGTGGTCCATTTTCGAAACCTATTTGTTAATGGTCGCTTTTGAGGGACAAAATTCTGATCTGATTTTATATTTTGTTTTGGTTGCTGAGCTTTGATCGATGTCTTCCATGGAGGTATGACTAATGCTTATAATGATAACATTCTTTAAACCGTTCCATTAGAGTCAAAATCCTTATTAATAAAGTCTGCCGAAACGGTCGATCAGCTAAAAACTTTCGCTGCAACGTGCACATTGCACTTGGCCGTTAATTTCATGGCTTTTAAATGAGCGGTCAAGACCTATGCGTCTTCAAGTTTCCATGTCAAAAGCTTTCCTATCTACTTGAAGAATATATGTGAACTCAAGAATAATTAGATCTTTTAAGACAAGACCGTCGTACATTCTATAAGCATGACACAGGTAGCTTGCGCAATGCTGCCTTCGAACAGCTCTTTAGCTTTAGAGAGCACATTTAATTTTGGCACTCTGTAGTTTCACGAGATGTAAAAGGTGCAACTATTTCTCCGTAACGAAACATCATTCCTCCTCCGTTCGTCTCTTATGTTCTTGGTAAAAATTTCGCTATCATAAATTTAGTATGAAAGTGTTAATTTTGTCATTAAAGCTAGCGTGCGTTTGCCCGTACACGGAAGTTGCTTCACGTATCAGTTCAATAATGTCATTGTATATCGCGAGATAAACTGCGAGCTTTAAACAGAGATATGACAAACATCGTAACCCAAGGTATTTGATTGCTGACGGAAATAACCTATTGGTCTCTATTTTCCTGAACTTAGCAGGAAAAATAATGTCTGCATCGTTAGAAACGCCGCTCTTTGGCCAAAAATTACATTAAATAGATTTAATCTTTTATCACAGAAAGCGAGCAACGACTGAGAAAGAAGGTCAAAACCACGCGCTTTGTGTGAAAATACATCTTTGTTTGCCGCCCGCGCGAACTCCCATAAGATACTGTTAGCAACCACACATATACGACTGACGTCAAAGCATTGCTTCTCTGTTAATTTTGCTTGGAGAACACTAGTCCGAAAAATCTTAAGTAAGTATGTTTCAAATTAAAAGATAAATAAAATCTAACAGATTATTACCGCCAATTGTGAAGACTGGTTGTTTTGAGTTTGTCAAAGAAACCCACCTAAGGTCAGTGGAACCAACAGGTTATTCGAATAGATTTGCTGGCGAGAAATGCAATGATAGAGACGCTGTAAAAATTCTTGCAAAACTATAGCGATCTAGGTAATGTAATCTGACAACTTAGGGAAATTTTTCAAGTGCATCACAAAAATTTGTTTTAATTAATGGGTCCAAATTGTTACGCGATATATTGATACGTCAGAAATCTAAAAATTGCATGCACCGTGATTCTGACACTGTTCATCAGATAAAACCCAGTATATAAGAGGATAATTGCTCTCCGGTATGTTTCTTTGAATTAAACCTAATAGCTGGTGGGGTCTAAACAGTGATTCGTTTGGAAAGGGGATAAGTAATACGTGCATTACTACAATGAATATCGTGCTGGAACTAAAAACCATTTTCAGTCGTCAACAGCTTGCATCATGTGTCCAAAAAATTATTTATTTTAACCAATCGCTTTTACTTGAAAAGAATGCGTGGCTTGATCACCCTGTTCGAGTCATTGTAATCGTATTGCGTCTTTTTATAAATGTTTCGATAGTTTCCACAGTGAATAGGGTTGACAACTTTAAATTCACTACTTTAGGAAAATGCTGCATAGCTACACAAATTAACTTTTTTCGCGGCACCTGCCTGTTATGTGACAAAATGACCTTGACCAAGTTGCATTTATTGGGTTGAAATGCGTAGGTGGTGAAATAATGACCATTGTTATCGGGCAGAATGCGTGCTCCAACGGATAGTAGATAGCTTGTCACTTGCGCGTTGTCGTTCATTGAAGCCACGTGTAGGGGCGTGAGCTGAAAAAGCAGTAGAGAATTTAGTAAGTGATAATGTGAAATTGCACTGTTAAGCAGAAACAGTTTACACATACTCCACGACTGTTCAATTCATTCAGTGCGCGTGGGTCGATGTCCAACAGTAGAGCACATGTAGCTGGATTTCCAGAAATCGCGGCATAATGTAACGGGGTATTGCCATCAAAGCATCTGAAATGTAGGAAAAACATATATGTGGTTAGTTGCGCAACATACATTCCCTAAATTAAAAACTCAAGAGGGGTAATTCAAAAAAATTAAAATTTATCGTCTGGTGCATTCAGGATATCAAAGTGTATATATATATATATATATGCAATTGTAGTTTATGAAAATTTGAGCAATTAGATCATAACATGCTGATTATTGTTTAATGTGCTGGTTTTCCTATATTTATCTCACTAATTATCATACGCTTCTAATATGAGTGCTTAGATTTCCATTTCAAGCGAAATGTATTCACTGCATTTTGATATACCAACGTTATAGTGGGCTGATATTCAAGGAACGGAAGCAAAATTCAGAATAATTCTAACGTACCTGCTGTTCATACTGCCGCTAGATAACAAACACTCCACGATAGCATTGTGTCCATATTGCGCTGCAACGTGTATGGGGAGTCGACCTTTGTTATCTGTCACAAACATCGCGCGTTTTCCATGTTCTGTTTGAAGTGATTGTTGGCAAATATTCAATCGCGCATATCGGGCCGCAGAGTGCAGCGGTGTGCTACGCTCAATATCCTGCAGTAAGATATTGCAGTTTTGTGACAATCCTATCGCAAACGCAACTCGCAAACCCAGCCGAGCGGCAATGTGCAAAGAGGAGCATCCCCATCGATCTTGAATGTCATACATAGCGCCCAATTTTCCAGCCTGCAATAAATGCAACGATACTAATTCCAATAGAATTGCATTATACGTTTGAACAACATTCATACTCGAAACAAATATTTTGTTATCATTATAATAATAAACAAACGTGTCAAAAAACGTGTCAAAGTTCGGTGGTATTAAATTATTGTTAAATATAAACATAAATTTAACTTAAAGTTTTATTTGTCCGTTGCAGTGCTGAGAACCATATCTTGCAGATCTCTGCTTATCTACCTTGATGTCTGCATTTCTAACATCCTTCGTGATTTTTCACTGCCTAAGCATACAGGCGTGCCACAAAAGGCCTAATGCTTCGTCGCAACACATTTACGTTTTCTACGTATACAATATGGCCGGTGTTTAACGCATATTCAGCTATAACTGAATCTTCGATTAGAAACTGATAGGCCTTCTTATTTGTTGACGTTTCTTTATGCGATTCTTGTGCTCCTCAATCCTTTTTATGAAGTTCCCTGGCAGTCTGTCCCATGTACACACCAGAGCAATCCATGCACTTAATCCTATAAAACGAATTGTAGAGCTACCTCAAGGTAACTTATCCTTAAATTTTACCAAGGCTGAGCGAAGAGTTCTACCTTTCTTATGTCTCTCTCGTATTGACACCCCATTAAAGATTATACTTATCGCTTCGGAGTCTTTTTTAACACACACCGTGGATAGCCAGTTTTTTCTGACTTTTGTGAGGAATATTTCACCTGTTTCATTACTGATAGATAATTATATTCTATATTTAACTGACTTCTCCCGTTAAACAAAAAAACATCAGCTTCCCGACCACAATGCTAAGTGTTAATTCTTGATCTCAATGCATTTGGCAAAAGCAACTTCTAGAAAGAGCCATTTTACCATGAAACTGAATAACTATGCTCCTTGCGAAAAATTCCCATCGGAATCAGCAGCAGAAAAAAGGAGGAAAATCAGTAATTTTATAAGTCAACCTCCAAAATGTAGAATCGCTACTTTGGAGACTGAACTGTCTTATTTAACATGGTAAACAAGATTCGACATAGTAGACATTTGTGGTTTACTTTCCGTGAGATATGTATTAAGCAATCCTTTCTGCAGTTCCCTGGACGCATCAAAGCTAAACGTTCAGTGTCATGAGTACAGGCATAAGCACATAACTACACCGATCTAGTTTCACAAGATTTAAGATTATTTTGTTGGATGATTTTTATGGTGCCGAATTTAAAAGCTGAATGTACACATCGTTGTGTCAATGACTACGGGTTAAATTTGGACATTCGCTCACGAAAAGGAGTATTCCCGTAAAATGTAGCTGTTGCATGATGAGAAATTCTATCATTGAATTCAAGATTCAAGAATTAATGCTATAAAAGGGTTATAGATTATAGGATATTCGTATAAAGACAAAAATATGTATAAAATTGAGTCACTAGGAGGATCAACGGTTTTTGAAGTTAGAAGAAAAACGTCTTGTTTTGTCTCGGTATGATGGAAAAATATTCGTTAGGATAAATATCGTGTGATGTTGTTTAATTAATTTATATATGCGGGAGAAATCCTTCTGAAGCCACGATGCCCATACTTTGATTTAATATTCTATAAGGGATGCGTGTATGTATTAAGTATCTGGTTTAAGGTTCCGAGTATAATCAAGCTTGATGTCTTTTTCAGCAGACACTGTAAACGGCGTAGTTTATTAACATCAGTTCACACTTTCGGGATGATGCGGCAAATCAGTTGCCCCATAATCGGTACACCGTCCACGCGTCCTACTGTCCTATCTTCAGAACGCCAGTTACTGTTTGATTACTTCGTTCAATATTTTCGATGAATAAATTTGCTAAAAAAAATAAGTTGATGCTGAAATTATTAAGCAATGCTGTGGAATTGAATTTTTAGTATTCTAGGGAACATTCTGCAAATTCAATTCACATGGAATATTTCTACGAAGCGATATAGCAAAACTAATGCTAGTCATTCGGAGAAATTTCTGCGAGAGCAGCCAAATTTTTCACTTCGTTTGTTAGAGATAAAAACGGTGAATTTACATTTCAATTTTTCAACATATATTTTTTGCTCTTATATTTGATGACACTGTTGGAAAAACTGTCGCTCAACTCCATTAGGAGAGAATAAAAACATTTTCTCGAAGTCAATCTGTGCGTTAAAATCCACCCTACTTGTTCTCCTTTGAAATAATGCCGTTTGGTCAATTGTAATTTTTCCGGATATTAAATTTCACAATATCATTTTGTGTGCACTCATGAAAGTGTATGGCTGCGCGAAAGTTCGTGGGATTGGCCCCATTCATCTCACGGGATATAATGTGAAGCATTTTGTCATTCACACACTGATTCAAGTCATAAAGAAACGAATCTTGCTCCCTCTTCCTGAACCATCCCTTACAGAATTTATTCACGCGAAGGGATACGAGGAATTATCGGACCCATGAATATGTGCTGGTCGTACCCCATTCCCTCCTGAACTGTAGAAGGTATTTTTACTCTGTCCGTGTCTGTTTTACTTGGAACAGTCTACCTACAACCGTTTCTCACGCCACTAGCTTGCATGACTTTAAAACGAAATTAGACGAATTTTCATTGCATTATTCGTTTCCAGAACACTTATATACTGTTTAATCTATGTTCTTATATTGTTTATACACTTAAATTTTAATTTTTACCATCCTATGGTTGTTGTTATGCTTGTTCCTTTTTAGACCATTAAAAACCTTGAATTACCTTGAATTAAATAGCAATCTGTTAATAGTAGTAAAGCTCAGTCCCGATGCAAGTGAACAACAAAATAACTTATTCGTAATAATTAAGTTACAGTTTCCCGGAAACTGCTAAAGCAACTTCAGAGAATGACTTGCCTTTATGAGATGTGGTACTGTATCACGAGCCGCTCCCGCACCACTGAGCAGTAAAAACTGAACTACACCTCTTCCATTTTTGTCGACAGCCAAAAGGTCTGCCCCGAGATTGATAAGACAGATAGACGCATCTATGGCGCCTTTCGAACTTGACAGAAGTAGAGGAGTCATTTCATTCCTATCTTTTGGATCGAGATCTGCACCCTGTGAATAAAAACATGGTCAGTAAATACAAAGCACTGAACTGATAACAAACAGACTTGTTAATATTTCGAAACTGTGTCAATCCATTAACGGTTCAATGTCTAACATTAATTTGTAACTGCTTATATTAGGAGCTCTTATATTCCAGTTACGGTTTCTGGTTGTCTGAAAAATGATTGGATACAAATATTGAATCCTGCTTAATCACAATTCAATACTTATATTCTTTTATGGATAAGCCGGTGGATTTTACCAACATAAATCTCAAATCTTCAATGTGGCATATCAGTACGATCAGGCTCCGTGTTTCGAAACAATGATCCGATCGCAATTTGGGGACGTTAAAATTAAATTGAGTTGGAAATAGTGAGTTTGTGTCTCTTTTGTCATACTTGGTGTCGAAAAACTGTTCCATGAACTTACCTTGTCGTGCAGCAACTTTATCATTTCCGGTCGATTGTGCATTGCTGCCATATGCATGGGCGTCCGACCGTCAGTGTTAGCCGCTCCAATCATTTTTCTGCTTTGCTCTGGGCTGAAACTCAATAGTATGTTTGCACAATCCAAATCTCCACGGCTTGCCGCAAAATGAAGTGGTACTTGGCCTGCAGTGTCTGCGGCTAATGGATCAGCACCTCTATCTAGACAGAGCTAAAAATGAATCGAGATTACTCCATATTCTATTAAATAGATGGGCGATTCTCAGTTAACTACATACCTGGATTAATTCCTGGTTACCCGAATTGACCGCTAAATGAATTGGCGTGAAGCCTTCCCCGTCAACTTCATGAATGAGCCGTTTGCATTGACTGGGACTAGATAATGAGATAAGCGTAGGTTTCCGGCTACTACTGGTTGATATTGCAGATTGACGACGAGTTCCTTTCTGAAGTTTCACGAGCAAAGCAAACTTGTTTGCTCCCATGCTAAGATCTGCGACAGAATCAGAATCTTTTCTCTCCGTTTTCGTGTCAAGCAGACTAGATTGAAATAGTCTCAGTGATTCGTGAGCGAACAGTAAGTTCACACATTTGAATGCCAGCTGGAATATTGCCACGTGTATCGGCAAGCTACCAGATACATTCCGGTGGTAAATATTGGCTCCTTTGTCTAACTAAAAACAATTGGTCCGACGTTATAATTTAAATATCCTATGAGAGGACTTTGCGATACCAATGTTAAATGAAAACTTAAAAAATGGAGATATACATACAAAATTGTAGTTTTCTTACAAATATAAGGAGTCCATTCAAACTATATTTAATTAACTAGGAATATATTTTCGTAAAAATGTAGAACCAAGGACATTGAATTTAAGTAAATATATATAGAAATGCGTTGAGTGCGACAATAATATAGGATAACTTTCAAATATTTCAGTCTTGTCGATTCCAAAAGTAGATTCTACCTCTTTTGGATTGGTTCCAATATAATTTATCAGTACTATAATAAATCGCTGCAATTTTTTGTTCATACAAGCTTCAATCTTTAAAACGAAAAGCTATCAGGCGAAACTTAAAAATGTTTAACTATAAAATAAAATTCTTATAATTGATAGCCCATGAGCACTTGTTAGATTAATTTGACTTTTCACTTTCACGGAGGAAACTAAACGGACATGGTTTATGAATCGCCGAATGGCTTCTAGATGGGCACATTTCCTTTCTAAATGTTTGCTACATATAATTGCATTATAAGTAAACTGATACTCTTGTGTAGTGATGATGGAGAAAGGAAAACTTCATAGCAAGAATTAATTTTAGTTGGTTTTAGTGGTGAGGCCGAATGAATGCTATTTAATTACATTTACTGTTCTGACTCTCCCGGTAGGTCTAACAAAGATTCTGTGTCAGAGGGGAAACCATGTCCAAAAGGCTCATCTAACTGATTGCTTTTAGAATTTCATCTTGACGTCAATGGTTAATCGATCGGTCCCAAACATTTTCTAATACATTTCTAGATGTCAGTGTGGAGGTTCGAAATGTATTAGTGATTAGTGTTAAACACGAGCTTTCGAATGACAGTCCGAACTCCACCCTCTGGCACAACGCTACATGAAGCGCCGCAATCGAAGTTTATGCAATTCGTCAATGTCCGTCAAACGAGCCTTGTGTGACGAGAGCTTGATTTGTACCCTTGGCATGAAATCGACGAAAAATCACATCGAAGTGACAGCCGGAACAGACATGTTGAGGATCAGTGTTGTGATTGTTTGTTTTGCCTATATGAAATAGGGTTGTTTTAGCAATGTAATGGAAAATGTTCGTGACCGATCGGGGAATCATAATCATGTAAAAAGAACGTTTTGTAATGAATCGGTGAGAGTAGTTTATTGGTAACGTTTCGCTTCTGACTCAGAAGCTTCGTCAGTATGAACAGAGATCAAGCTTAAATTTCATTCACCTGACCAATCCTAAGCTGGTTAAGAACTGCACAGCCCATCGTGTGTACTGCACTCGTTAAAGTAGACAGGCGCGTTCAATATCAACTGCCGCACCACCATCCCTACTTGCCGTATAATCCCTCAATTGTTTTGGTTTTTGCGTGTGTGAACGACATCTGCTGACCGATTAGCGCGATTGAGAACTCGGGGCGCACACTAGGGGTCACGCACGTTAATGTTTTATGTTTTGTTATTTGACTTGTGCGTAATAAATGACCAATCGGCTGTCTTGTGCTCTGGGATTTGTCGATGAGAGCGATTAGCGTTGGACGGGTTGACCTCAGGGATGAAGCGAGGCACAATCGATGTGCGTGCGTGCGACGTGAAGGGATAACTTTGTTAATGTTGGACCGATTGACCCGAAAATGTTACAATTGTTCAGGTGTGCGCCAGCTGCCACTCGTTGACCTGAAATCTACTGACGCAATTATTTCCGACCGCTCTCTATCACCCTCTGCATCAGTAGATTCATGTGACGAAATTCTTACCCCTTTACGTGCACTTACCCTTGTATCGGTAAAACGTGAATGCGATTCGCGTTAGATAAATGAACCAAATGATCCCGGTACATTCTACGTAATTGTACTCCAGAGGCTTAGTTTAAGCGGCTTCGAGTTATGGCCACGCATATATGCTAGTTGCATGCTACTTTAAGACTCATGATTCAAGATTTATGGTGACAAAACAAAATAGTTGTACAATACCATAGGATATATGTATGAAAGTTAAAAGAATTGTTACTTTAATGCTTGCGTCCAGTTGCGGCGAGTGAGGAGTTAAAGTAATTCCAATTGTGATATGGAGGGAACCAATCAAGACCGGAAATATATATTTAGGTATATTTTTTTCCAAGTATGTGTGTAAGAAGTAATTGCTATGGGATTTCAGTAAACTGGGGCCAACATGGTATTATTCAACATAAAATATCGCAACGTTTGAGGAGGTTCCACACAAGCGTGCATGGACTGCGTAAAATTTGCGGTGACATTCTAATCGGGAATGTGGGATTTGAATAGTCAGGGTGTGATTGCGGGTCGGGAAATCGGAACAAATTTTAAAATGATGTCTGAGCGGGTGTGACCTTGAGTGGAATGTTTGGTATGTCAGGATTAAGTCAGATCGGATGCGTCTGCGCTCGAGTGTGCAAAATCCAAGTCTAGTAAGTCGCTACTCAAACGGTAGATTATGCAATCTAGTAACCATTTTGGCTGCATTATGATAAATCCTTTCGAAAAGCGAGATGTCTTTTTCCATCCTTGTTATCCAAGCGTATACTTTATAATCCCCAACCAGATGTTTCTGTGGATATTGAGTATATTTGACAATAAGTGCATTGAGAAACGTCCAAAAATTCGTCTGAGTAAGCCAAGTACGCTGCAAGGACGATTGTAGACAACCTCGGACTGCAGGCTGATTTTCAAATTTTCGCACACACAGATACCGAGATCTTTCTGCGATAAACTCCACTCAAGCGCGTGACTGCCAATTATGTATGAGAAGAGGAAGTGTTTCCCAACTTGCAACATTTAGCACTTGCGCAATTTGAAGGGCAGCTTGTATTGAATTGACCGCTGGTGCAGATTTGACTTTCATCCATTATTTACTAATGCATGGATGGGGCGAGGTGATAAGTGCGTAAGATTAATCAAACGCTGTTTACACGGGCAACATTACGTACATCACCAAGAATAAAACCCGTCATCTTATATAATCGAAACTCGTTATCACAATACTATTCTTGATATGTATTTACTGGTTATCACTTTGATTAACAATCGTTTTTGTACCGGCCGGTCAAAGTTAAGTCCTTACAATGTTACGCTTGCTTAATAATGGATTACCTTGTCTGTCTGCTCTTTTCCCAGAATAGTGTCACTCAAATACTTTTTATGTAATTACTTAGAAATTTTGTCGCCTTCGCTAATGGATTCGATTGCATAATTAATCACGGTAGTTTGTTAACCCTGATTTGTTTCCTTTGACGGAATTATTGAAGTTGATTATGAATTATTCATTTTTGAATTAACGATTATCAAATAACACATTCTAATATTTCAGCTAAATGATTTTATTAACAAAGAATTCTTGAACAAAAAAGCTCATTTGCAAGCACTTCCGTCACACACGCCACCACCGGTTTCGTGCTGTTTGAACTCATCAGGTAATGACAGTAGGATCAGGATCCGCATGTTGTTGAAACAGTGAAAGATTGGTAAAGCAGTTGCGCTTGTTTGCCACTGTTAGTTAAGGTTGGTACAACCAACCCTACTGTCATTACCTGATGAGTGCAAACAGCACGAAACCAGTCGTGGGGTGTGTGATGGAAATGCATGCAAATGAGCTTTTACGTTCATGGTCATGGGTTCAAACCCAGTCTATATGAGTGTAGGTTCATGTGATTGAACAAGTTGGTTGCAGCAAACTTAAGGAATTCTTGAATTTTTAACATTGCGTCAATGTTGACTACTTTGCGTATTCTAAATAAAGAACATATTTAGATTCAGTGTTTTCATTCATTTTCTTCGTTTTCGGTGTTCCTTTAGCTTATTCGTTAAAATTAGTCGGTAAATGAATAAAAAGTGCTTAAATCCCTTCAGAAACTGTATTAAGTTTAACTAGACGCGCGTCAGTACGATTTGTTGCCGCAATGTTAGAAGTGCATGGACGGAATTTGCTCATATTTGTTGGGAGATTCATCATGGGGGATCAATCATGCAGTAAGAATTAGAGTTTAAGATCTAGTGATAACAAAAACCATGCAAAAGTAGTTACTCATAAATATACGCAAGCAACCTCTTTGTCACTTTATTGATGAAATGTCTTCGACTTACCTCAATTCGCGTCAGCCGGAAGACTTTTTGTTAGGGAATGAGATATTAAATTGCACAGATGTGTCACATAAAATCAGTTCACGTATACACATACCTGATGTGCGGCAATAACCGCGAAACCGGTCGTGTGCTCCCGTCCTGCTTTTCGAACGTGATGTACAACTTATAATTAAAATCTGACTTTGAATAAAGATGAACCATTCTGCTGTTTTTGGAATATTGAAAAAATTCCAAACAGTTACCGGTGCTGCATAGCACCGACTGTGGGACTTAGCTTAGTCGGAACATGAAAGCTAAATTTCAATTTGCAAATGAGGATTGATCCTCGAATTCGCAAAATCATTGGGTTTAGCACAAAGTCTGAAGGGCGTTTGAATTTTAGATCACGCATAGGCAAAGCTGATGAGCGACAATAACGCTTAACCGGTTGTGTGCTTCTGTCCTGCTATTCGAACGTCATGTGCTACTTATTAATAAAATCTGAATTTAAACAAAAATCGGTTAGTTATATTTAACAACATGTTAATCGTATTAGTTCATTTTACCTAAATCTCAAAAAGTTCTTTTATACTTTTCATGCTTGCTAAGTAAAATGAGAACCTAAAAATTTGCAGGTGTATGACTAATTAAAAATTATGCAAACAAAAATTGCGCACAAACTATTTACAAAATTATGATTACTTACAAGTAGCTGCATGCAATTATAATTATCCATGGTGCAACAGTAATAGAGAGCGGTGGAACCCCTTTTGTCCACAGCATCGACTTCAGTTTGTGGGTGAGTGCAAATAAGCTGGAATTAAAAACAGACAATTTTTAGCATCATAATGAACAAAATACCATACCGGAAAAGGAAACTTACTCTCAATCCTTCCAAAAAATTTGCTTCAGCCGCCAAATGTATTGGTTGAACATGTTGTTCATTTGCGCAGATCAACTGTGCGCCGTTGAACAGCAGAAGGTCAAATATGTCTTTCTTCTTGTTACTGGTCGCGAAATGGATGGGACAATTTTTCTTATAATCCATTGCATTAACATCTGTAATGAAATATGACGTCGTTTTTGTGAAATTCGAATTTGGACTGAACTATCTCCATCGATCCATACAAACATGGATCCTATTGTTTACTAATCGTATATATATATATGCTGATCATTTAAGACAATTTATGGAGCATTTCGATTGTAAGAGGCCATAAAAAATTTTGTTGCTTCTCACCATGAACATTCAGCATTATCGATTTGTCTTTGCCACCGTATGGAGGACAGATTAAACAAGTTCATCGTTACACCGTCTCAACTACGTTGTCGATGCTCAAACGTTTCTGGTTTGGATTGCAGCTCTGGTGCAATCTGCTCACATTTTATGTTCTAATCGTCCCAATTTCTACTTTCTGACGTGTGTAATTATTATAAATAATACTAAATAAAAATTATAAATGCTGAAATCTATAAATAAATTTATTGGTTGACAATATTCAATCTGTCTTTCATAATAAGCATTATGTTACCCTGAATAATTTGTATAAAGTGTTGTTTTTGGAGAAAAATGTAATCAAAGCATTCACAGCAGTTAGAAAGTTCATTAGAATCCAGCTGATTACGGTTAGTCACAAAGTAATATCAGAATATAAATCTTACCGGCTCCTCTGACTAGAAGCATATTCACCATTTCGTAGCTTCCGCGCTTCACGGCCTGATGGAGCAGCGTGCAACCGGAGGAGTTTCGTGTATCAATTAGATCGTTACAGTCCAATAACATGTCGAAAAGTTCTCCCACAGCGTCCGTATCGACTAGCTACGAATGTAAAAACAGATTGCTTAGTGTATTTCACTACCTTGGGACAATATTTCTCAGTATTGATTCAGAATATTTGTGATTATTTTCGTGATAATTTAATGAAATAAATTATAAACGGAAGCCTCAAAAAGGGAATCGCCGATACAGCAATAGTGAAAATTGTTACTCATAGTGCTTATAAACTTTTATGACCTATTTGAAATGCTTCACGATTACCGAGTGCAACAATGGAAAAAAATTTGCAATTTTATTTCAACAAGGCATTTCCAAAGTCCACAGGCTTCGCTAGTATAGAATTTCGCAAACAAACTATACTTTACCCTTCAAAAATTAATGTTCCCGTACTAACATTTTTAAATAAACGTGATTTAAGGGAATGAGATGCTAACGAAATGATGGTGTGTAAGTCCGGGGGATGTGAGCAACACATTACTTTGATTTGTAAGCATGTTGCGTCGAGCAAGATACAGGGAAGGAATTCGCATTGACATGTTACGTAGGTAGCTTATTTTACATAAAACATTTTGGTGAAAAATCTGAGATCTCTAAAACATAATTTTTGTTTTAACGTTCAGTTTCGTAGTTCTTCTGAATATTGAAAATCCCCAATTGCTTAGGTAATTTGAAGAGCCATAGGCGCATTTTGTGTTTGTTGGACAGGATTAGAACCAATCAGAAGCTGCTAAAATTGAGAACTAACACATAATTAATTAACACGGAATACATACCACATTCATACGTGTAAAATGGGTAACTCTGGTGAAAGCAATAATAACTACGACAGATTGGCACCGTGTTTGTTTGAAGAAATAATGCCACACGTACCGTCTTGGACTAAGAAAACCAATGTGAATCATCACCAAAATGTTCCCTTACGGCCTGATAAAATAACTAAATGAACTATGTACCTTTAGTCTTTGAACAATTTGTGAGTAGAGCAGCACTCAGAACGAAGTTAAATCAGTTCATTAGTATTCCGCTTCATACGAGGGTAATTTTTCGAGAGAAGCCAAAAAGAGTGGCTGATATGTAAACAAGGTTATAACAGTGGCTTTCAAGTATATCTTTGTTTACCACTTATCCACTGTTTCAAGGCTAGCTGAAACTAATCTTAATGTCTTTGCCTGATGACGGCAAACAACCAAAAACCGTAGTGGTGTGTGAATGCCTGGGATGTGAGCAACACATTAATTTGGTCATCCTTAAGCAGCCTGAGTGATTGACCAAGAATTACTTTGTGATTCTGAGTTTGAACATTGTGGTTCGTTGTACGAAACCTATGTAACAGTGACATTCAAGTATAACTTTGTTTAGGTTGTTATGTTTTAAGCCCGTGGGGTTAACCCCATCCACACGAGAATGGGCATATGTGATTGAACAGGTTGTTCGTACCAACATGCTGAGTGCAAACAGCCTATAACCGGTCGCTGATGTGTGGTGGAAGTGCATGTACATGAGGAATTTTTACCAGCGTTTTGTGAATTGGCCGCCAGACCATATTATAAGTGTAACAGATAGGTAAGAACATGTCACCGTGTGCATCGTCTGACCATGATAACAAAGATTTAAAATTCACGAGCTATTTTCAGAAAATAAAATTTCCGGGATAAATTGGAACAGTTTATTAACAATGAAGAAGAAGAAAAAGGACAAATCTTTATCAGAAATATTTCAAAATTTTGAAATTGTCAGAATTTCTTCTCCATCACACTACTCGTTGCTAGCCTAAATGTTATGGAATGCATTGAAGATTAATAGCTGCAAAACAGTGTATCGTATCTGCTTTGTAGAATATGTATCGTTCATAATTCCAATGAGCATGAAACCGTATCTTCAGGTCTTTGACTAACGTAGACATCTTGCTCATTACGAATAAATGCTATTGTTATCTCAGTATCTTCAACGGTTGTAATGTAGCGATTGTTTCTCGGCGTTACGAATGTAAAACACCAATAACCTTTCGCTCTCTGAATAAATCCTAACAATCGCGTGAACCTCTTCCGACCATCGTCCGAATTCTCGCGTCGTTGTATCCAAACGCGCGTATTTTGTTACTGGTTGGGTGCTTGCCAGCAGATATTATCAGTACAATTGTGTTACATTTTTATCAAAGTAGAAGTAGGAAGATAAATTATAAGTAGTATATATGACAAAAACTGAGCAACCCGTTATGGATGATATCTGCCTGTCCGGCATAGCACTCCTCAACTTCCTAGATCTAGAGATTGTGACTTCAAACTGTAACGTTGTTTGACACATTAACAGTGGATTGAGGCACACTAAATTACGTTAATGTTTGTGCCTGAGGAGTGATATGTTATGCAATCGTTTTCATGTTTTCTAGTTCATTTAGGAAATCGTGGAATTCTAGCCGGATTATATAGGCCATATGTATCGTTACTTTTCATCATAGTTGACCAATTCAATGTAATATAGGTTAGTATATCACCTCAATTTCTTTACGTCAATAAAAAACGAATTAAATACTAATATAAATAAGTAGGGTTCGTAGGAAGAAGTGATCATCATTTAATTTGGTTAATGTATAGTCCACAAGGTCAGGTATATTAATTCAACCTCTAGCTAGCAGCCTACGGGGTACGGTAACCTATCTAATCTAGGAGGATAAACACGGATTATCGCTATTGGTTAAAGGTGTTAAAATCTTAAATCTGATATACATGAGCATCAATGATATTTGTTACATAAAAAATATATTTTTCCTATACAAAACGCTTTTGACGTAAGCAATCTTGGTCAAGTTATTGCTCAAATATTGCTTAGATTCTAACAATTGAGACCGCAGATATACTAATAAGAACACACCATTCGATGTATGAGACATTGATTTGGTAAAAACATATTGTGGTAATGAAAAGTGGATTTGCGTTGTTTGCTAGTTACACGCTTTCGAATGATATGCAGAACGTGACTCTTCGGCGCGACACAAGGGCAAGAAATGCCGAAACCCCCGATGACCTGTAATAAATTAGGTTTTGGAAAGATTGCATGAGAATAGTGTTTCGAGGGACAACAGTCAGTGGCAATCGGCATCAACCGCTGTCATATGGTATGCAGTTCGTCAAGTTTGATCAATAGAGCCTGGCTTGTTAAGGGTTTGAATTTAACCGGTTGACAAATTGGTGACAGATACGACATACATGCTGAGGTCAGTGCCTATAATATCTGTCATTTTAAAACGTGTTATATTAGAAACAACACACACAAAGTATGAGTCAGTTATATGGCAAATGTATGAGCAGTTCATTGTTGCCCGCTGGATAAATCCTCGCCGTCGGTTTTATCCGAATCGACAGAAACGAATGACCTTGTTGACGATAACTGTGATAATTAAATTTTGAAACAACGTTTACGCAAGATAAACTTTAACAAATTTCCAGAGAAACACGTCCTGTAATCTATTCGAATACACATCAAATACAATAATACTACCCATGGATTAAAAGCTGCAGGAACAATCCAAATTGTAATCGGTCTAGCTTATCAGTACTGAATAATGCCAGTGTGTCAAGCTTTCTATTCGTTTGTTTCCAAAATTTAAGGACAATCTGATTAGCGGAAGCGCTTTCAGTCACATTGATACACGCTTTGTTCTGATCAAAATTCACAAACTAATGCCTATACCCAATCAACCTATTCGCGGCATAGAAGGCATTGGCATTACTGGACTCATTGAAACCCATCATTTCCAATTTTACAGGTAATCTAGATTTCGATAATAATACTTTTGCACTAGCAACCTAGTCACGATACTGAAGAAATTGGCGTAAGCAATACTGGAATAGGAGTTGTGTACGTGTCTTTTAGTTCGGCAATGTTCCAGCATTAGGTTGCATTGATTTCTTTATAAAATTGGATGGTACCAAATGTTATCATGGTTAGATAATTCTCAGCATGGATTACATTTTATCTCTCTGAGATTAATGCAACAGTACTCGAATGTTGGTTCAATTGGTTGATAGGTGAAAATTTGGATCGAGATGAAATCTGTATGGGAGTGCTTAATCTAAAAATGATTTCGATATTCTAGGTTCTATCATTGGACGGTGCAAAGCACACTTGGTAACATGTGAAACGAAACACCCTCATTTGAAAGGCACGCGTGTTATAAACATGACTGAGTGGTTTTCATCGAAATGCATTACAATATACTTTGTTGATGAAATTCGAAGACTGCATACATAATCTATTTAGAATATGTTAGCTCTCGAATCCTAATTGATCTATTGAAGTTCTGATTTCTCTTTCTTTCGAGAGCAGTAACGAATAAGAGCACAACGGTTTTCTGGCCACCAACAATAAATTTTTGCTAAAATATAAAATGCATTTAATGTGTAACAGAATTTCATGATTCAATGAATAACACAGCAACTTACATTAAAAGCTTTTAATCGATCCACGACGTTTTCGACACGTGTCACTAAACGTATTTTTGGGAACCAATTTTCCTGGCCAGTGAATCGACCGTTGCTGTTTTTCTGCTGAATTTTATGAACGATCGTTCTCATATTAGATGTACTCTTCAGTTTTAAATGTTCCACCATTGGAATCACTTCGTTTTCATCCATATCTGTGTCTAATGTTTCATGCGAACCACGGGCATCCAAATTTTCTTCTGAAGCGTACGCAATTTCATCCACTGGAACAACATAAAATATATAACAATTATTATTTCTATCAAATTGCAGTGGATGTAGAGTCATTTTTGCTTCCTTATCGTGAAGTTATAGTGACGTATTGATCTAGTGTATCAAGATGTTTGCATTTAAAACGAAGTTTTGTGGTTCGAAATTTCGACAAGATCGCTTTTTCGAAAAATTGATTGATCAAGACGTTTGGCACCGACATTATTGGGATAATAATTGTGACGGAGTATTATCATCGTCATTCGTTAATTTAACTTCTTACCACATTAATAATAGAACCGGAGGTAATCTCCGGACAATATATATATATATATATATACATCATGGATTTGACAAGGAAGTGCAAAACAGTGAATGCTTCAATTCAACTTGAATTGTCTTACTACTAGGTAATTCACTGAAAGCAAGCTATTGATCGCCATGTTTAGTAGGGGCTAGTTGTACAGTGTGGCTAAGATGAACGAATGTATGCGGTTATACAAACGAGATTAGAGAAAATGAACTATAAAATGAAGAAAACAATCATTATAATACAATATACATATTATAATGTAATTATTTGAAGCATGCACCTATACGTTTTATATTTCCTCGCAAATTATTAAGATTTTTATAATTTGATTGGCTGAATTAGAGCTTATTATTAGTTACAGATTTGTATCAGAGTTGTTAATATGTTATTTCGCTCTCGATCGATAAACAGATGCATGGGAAGAAAGACGAAAAATCTAGAAAAAATGTTATCCAGTAAGGTGTAGGGACTGGGGATATGAGCACATCATACAAAGTAATATTTACATCAATATTTATATATTTACGTAAGGATTTAAAATTGATAATAAGTAAATCTTTATGAGTTGCCGCAAAAATATACCGTTGAAGATTCACGGAAAATTTGTTAACACTCACTTTTCCGGTCAAGATAACAATTCAGCACGGATGATTAGAAATTCCGTTCTTTTATACCCGGTCCAACATCCATTAGTGTCGTGCTCCATCACGTTTGGCTTGAAATAGGAGATAATTGAATCGCCTTGTCATTCCCACGGATTTATGTTTGCGCTCTGTTCCATGTGAGGATGATCAATTGGGCCTCAGGCTAAGTGATCTAAGCATCAATGTGAGAAAATGACGCAGTTTCTATTGCTATGGAAACGCTTTAGGAGACTGAAAACAGGAGTATATATCATGGTGGGCAATTGAATGTTGTACAAACATTATAGTGGGAATCATTTAGTAGAATGGAGCAATTTGGGGGCTATCAGAATGATAAACATATAATGATGAGATTAATTAGGAATTATCTACAGCGAGCAATTAAGTCTATGCTCGATTATTGAACAATTTTGTAGAGAATTATAAAACACTTTGATATAATTTTTTTTCGAAATGAGACTATGCGCATTGCATTACGCGAAGTAATGAAATACTTCAAGAAACCTCATTAAAATACAACCCTGAAATTTTGGTATTAATCAGGAGTGCTGTCTCGGATTTTACCCAATGGTTGCCATGATCACAATCGTCTAACGGGTTGCATTGATATATCATACTGCAAGGAGTGTGAATGATTTTGTCAGGTCACTCGAGGTCAGGTCGTGTTCCCTGTTCTAACATCGTTTACTTTGTCTGCACAAGCTTCTGGACATTCAATTTAACATTAATCACATCGCCTCCGCGTTTTGCGCACATAGCTATTGCATTCCGATTCATCCCGGTGATCATCTACCTCAAAGATTATCTTCTGCACACGCTAATCTTTCAGCACAATCGCCAATCGGTGACACCCTACATGCATAAAATCAAAGCAAATCAGATAATTACAACATTAACCTCAACATGCTGACCAAGATCTGAATTGTCAATCGATTTGGTACGAACCGGTTTACCTCGACGACTTGCATATGTTCGATGTCGTCTGACCCTCTTTCTTCCCATGCTTCTGAGTATGTTGTTGCTTGAATCACGCTGGATTGCTAACCAGGCGGTCAGCGCACAACTGTCATGGATCGCCTGAGTACCGTACATCGCTGTGGGAGCCGCGCAAGAAATGTTTCGTCCGCATCAGACTGTTTAGATTTATGAAACTCTGTGAAGCGCTTATGATTTACATCCATGGTTCACGAAGAATGAAGCAACAACATCCCTGCTAATTTAATCTTTATGATCGAACCCAAAAATTGTCTGATATTAATACTCTCAAATGTATTCCACAGTGTACTTCACTGTTTTGAAGGAAACCACTTAAAAACTAATTCCTTAAAGCATTCCTTTTTTTCGTCAATCTGTATCCGATTATTGAGCTTAATAGATAAGCATTATATGTTGCCTGAGTAGCTATAAATAATACATCCATACACTCCCTTGACTTGAAGTTTTGGGATTAATCATAATTCATGTTTCCCAGAAACCGGATAATAATCGAGACAATATGAATGTTAATTTGTCAACACACTTTTCAGGCATAGACAATAGCGCGTGGTTATCGGCAATATACGAACAAAGATGTGTCAAATTAAGTAAAGGTTCAAACAGTGATGATAAAAAGCAATACAGCTAAATGACCATGAAATCTAGTGTGCAGTATTAACCCATAGTCTTTCTAAGATGAAGAAAAGTAGCCCAAATATGGTTGCGGTTCACAATTCTGAATGAATGAAAAAAGCTGTATTGTCGGTAAAACAATAGGACATGGAATATCACGCCACATACCATAGTAGTGCTCAAAAACTTTGTGAAATTGATGAATATTCTATCAAGAATGTCGTTGATGGAGCAAAATTTTTAAATATAATTTGATAAATCAGAATAGAATAGATTGACAAGATGGTAATTAAATAGCTGGATGTCCATCGAGCGTAATTGCTTTTGCAATAAAAATTATGATTTTAATTGAGACACTGTATAGATTTTAGGTTTCATATAGAACATTCCGCGAATTCTTAGCGATTGATCTCAGCATTCTTGTTGGAAATCTATGAATAGATTCGCAAATAACGCATCCAAATCAAGCTTTGTCCTTCTTACTCTTTTTCTGTCTCTTCTACTTCTTCTGATCCTCAAAATGTGTCGCTGTGCAATGTTGCTCAAGTGATTTGATGGTGGCGGATAGCTGTATTAAAAACATCTGCTATCGTGCCACATCCTTTGTTGGAAGCTTGGGCTTTGTAGTATGTTAACAAACGTTCCGAAGAAAGGATGACTTTGCATTGTCGAAATTATGTTGATAAACATACCGGTATACCATCTGATGTTCTATTAAGGAATATATTTAAATTGCGGTTGATGCTATCGCATTTCTTATAGAGATGAATTAATGGATGCCTTGTAATTTCGATCTAGATGGGAATATGTGAAGTAGACTTGTCTTTAAGATTCCTCGCGAGTAAAACTAATCGATTTGCGGTTTATCGCTGTTTATGTAGGCCGATAACATGCTGCAGCTGCATTTGTTTCTGTAGATTATGCTGATGTTTTCCTAGAATGCCAACCACGCAAGATTTACCATACCCATCGCAAATATTATAGATCATGCAAGGTGGAACAAATCCAATATTCGGCACTCATAAATGTATATTAAAAATTACATGTAAAAAGTGTTAGTGTGTGGACTATCAACCGAGTGAACAGTCAATCTTATTAGAACGATCTAGATGGAGTGTTTTGTTACGATATTGTTCGAATATCAGGAGGTCATGTGGCCATTATTGTGTCGGCTATAGGTAAGAGACAAATTTCGGGTAGACTGCATGTCTGCAGCAAAAATGGTTTTGAAAACGATATTAAAACTCTGAATACTGACCCAGCAATTTGGGGAAACTTGCTCTTCACCGTGCACTGCTGTGACCCAGTGTCAATTGTCGTTTTCATGCTTTGGAAGATCAAGTACTCCCTCCGACTTTCGAACGAGTGAAAACACCATCGATAAACCGAGTAGGGCTTTTTGCTGTGAAATTTTTGGAGGGGATTTTATCTCCAAATCGGAATCTATAATCATATCTGATGGTGCAGAGTATGAAATTAACATCCAAGGTGTAAATCGGTCAAAGGCGATAAACAAAAATATTTTAATTTGTAAAATATAATTCATTACCCAAATTGCACCCATCATGTGTGTGAACTGGACATAAAAATTAAATTTGTGTAATCACGTGTTGGGCGTTGGACCTTGACTAAAAATTATGTCCATGCATATAATATTTCAAGGTACGATAGTACTGAATTTCATGAAGTAGCAAATCATTTGCTATAAATTCAGAGTTGGTAAATGTGTTGTTTGCACAATCAACTGAGTTCAAGATTATCACAACGCAAACAAGAGTTGCGTGCATGTCTGTTTTCAAAATTTGCCTGCGATCTCGAGATTTTCTTACTTGGCAAATATCTATGACTTAAACTTGGAATTCTACAGCACATGTATGGATGTTAGAGACCTATACAAAACGATTAAAAGAGCACTAAAACAAATTGGTTCGTTTACCATTTGATTAAAGTTTCGCTTCTGAAATGGAAGCTTATGCGAAATAACGATTTATGTACGAAGATTGAAATTAATCATGTAGTATTCAGTTCACATATGTTCTTAGAACTTCGCACTAGATAGCTCAACGAAGTCAATGGGCACTGGTATTCAGTGAGACGAGCATGTGTGTGGACAATTATTTTGATTATCTTTGATCTCTAAAATATGGATAATAGCGCTGTGGCGAACAAAAATCACATAACAATTATGCAGCTTGTTTAAATATTTTCAAAGTGCGCGAAAGATCCTCATATATTTTGACATTAAATTAACCTGGCTTCACGGTCTGGTTAGAGCATGGCTAAAGAAAATTGACACACCTGAGTCATATAATAATTTCTTTATTTATAAGTGAAAATACGGTTTTTATGTTATATTATCTCCTCAGTTCTAGTAAGAAATTTTCACTGAGTATGCAGGTGCATCAGATTCATAAATTTATCCAAAAATCTCTTTGTTCAATTTATTTCCAAATTTTCCAAATTTTTCCATTTTTTCCTCTATTTCCAATTCATTCCCCATAAAATTTCCTTCAACGCATTTATGTTTTATTATTTTCATCGTCATAAACCTGTGCATCAATCCAACGATCAACCACATGAAAATAAGAAAATACCCTTTTTCTGAATATGCCACCTTCATGCAGATTAATAAAACATCCGTCACCTTGAGTTAACTTCAGGCAAAATAATTATTTGATACGGATACTAAGCTTTAAATAATTGAATTATGCGGTGCAAGTTTGAGCTTTCTCGATGACGCGAATCAAGAAAATCTGCACATTGCAAAATATCTTCGCGTAATGAACAGATCATGCCTATAGTGTTGCTCGCTGCTGGAACGAAGTAATGAAACGGAACTGTTTGAACGATTCAAAGAGCAGATACACCAACAATATTTGGGCTGCTGATGAGCTAACCTGGGGAACCATGCTGAACAAAATTAAGCTGCGTGCATTCGCAGCCTTATGCCACCGCTCTGGCCTTCGTTATAGTTTCATATTTGTTAGAATGCATCGCGAATGAATTAACCTAATACTATGACACAAATGTAAAACATCCTAACACATGCTGTTTTGTGTTACCAGACGAAACATACTGTTTCTTTTTTCTGAATCCTCTGACAATAACCAGCCTTGTGAGATCCCAGTGCTTACGTATAGTTAGCGGAGGTTGGAAGACAAAGATAACATTCCCGAGGTTGCACTATTTCTAATACTCGGTACAAAGAACTTTAGGATTCTGTTAACCGGATTCGTTCTTTCTTCGTCAATACTGATTTTTTAATAAGCATCAACCTAAGAAGTGTGATTTAATATAAAGATATATTATAAACACGACACTGACGTCACTTTTTGGTGAAGCGCGATTCACAGCCTCTCCCACTAAACCATACACATAAATTCCGAAAGTTTCTTGTGGATTGAGAATATTCTGACTGAAATGATCGCTCAACTCTGTTTCGATAAATGTCATTTACAAGCAAGAAACATTGGTCATTTTGTCCGTTATAAGTGATATGATTTCTTGCAAGATAATGTGAACAGTGTGCGAAATCTTGGGTGCGGCATATCGTTTAAAGCAACTCTACAGGCGGCGATGTTAATTTTCATTTGTGATATGTATCGCAGTGTGTGGTCCGTGTAAAACCCCGAGATAAAATCGATCAAAAAACTGCACACAAATTGCCTGAAAGATCAATTTCACTAATAATAAGTTTGAAAGTCTACTGATACAAAACCGTATAGTTGATGATCATATATGTAAGTTTAGTTTGACTTGGAGGAGGCGTTTTACTGTAAACACATGATCTTTCATATTGTGAATAAACATGAGATGATCATCAATAATCTCAAGTAGTCCCAACCAGTATTGTCAAATCTCTGGGGTTTTTTATAGTAAAAGCATCCTTGTTAATTTCTATTCAACATTTTATTGTGTATTGAGATACTGTCTGCTATATTATGATGAGGTACGCGGATAAGTCTTTTCCACGTGTATTATATTCTTGGTATATCAGGCAAAAATGTGTGACACCTTATAAATTTGCTCAATAAAAATGTGCTTAACCTTTATTCTTTCACCGTTTCCTGATGTAAAACAGGTGACGGTAGGTTATAAAATAATTAAAGTAGCTTGACACTAAGAATATTTTGTCAAGTCTTACCACGTCTCCTTCGTCCTAAAATAATATAAAAATTAAAAATACGATGAAAATGCCTCTCCGTTAAGTGAAATTACTCGACGGAATATCCGCGGATAATGTGTTGGATTATTCGTATTGGCAACTTTAACTAGTATAACGTAGAATCAGCTTATATAACTTATTTGATAAAGATTATAAGATAAGGTAAGTTAGTATCAAGAGTCACGTATTCGTCGACCAAACCATTTTGTGCTCTACTTAAGCATCTTCACCCTACTACGATAGCGCTGCGTACGCTGATTGCGTCATGTGTAAAGAATTGAAAATAGTCGTATTCCAAAATATCTACTTTATGGTGAGTTGAAATCAGGAAGTCGACAGTTTGGCAAACCGCACGTGTGGTACAAAGACGTTTGTAGAAGAGATAAGAAATCTGTCGCCATTGACCCTACAAGTTGAGAAGAATTTGTTCTTCACCACTCTCTTCGGCTGCACGGCTTAAAGCTGAGGAAGAGCAGATACAGTTCGTGGTTGCTGAACGCAGATCATGCTGCCGGTATGCAACTGACGTCGATCGACAGGTAATGCCTATAGCTGCGAGCGCTGCGGGAGAAATTGTAACTGAAACGACGTTGGGTTGTGCCAATTATGGATTAAGGCTGTTCAAACGAAGTGATTGAACCGGAATTACATTAAGCCACTGTGTCTGGTTGTGTAATCCATACCTAGTTGTTGTTTAGCAATTATTGTGCATGCGGAAAATATAGATATAAGGACACCAACAATAATTCTTCGCAACCCGCTAATATCTGTCAACTTGTACAACTCGTCCGTCTAAATTCTAAACACTGGAACTCTAATACGCACACAATTTATGCAAAACGTGGTTTAGAAACCGCTTTCAACTGTGTTCAACGTGAAACACTCGCGTAACATTAAGCCGCTAATAAGTTGACTGACAATCCAGGTACAAGGACTGCCAGGTCGCGAGCTAATCGCTTAGCGGAGACATGCGCGTGCACATCAGGCAGTCTGATGTCTGAATAGTGTTGCCACGGTTGCAGTCGTACAATTTTTCTCTCGGTAGTATCAGCGCCACGTTGTGTGTGACATTCGTAATGACATCATTCGGGGTGCTTGACCCGGAATTGCATTAGCCCCTCTGTCTGGTTGTGTAAATCCATTCCTAGTTGGTATTTACCATTTATTGTGCATCAAGAAAATATACACACAGCGAAAATTAATGTTGCTCTGGTTGGGATAATATTTTTTTGAATTTCTATATTGGCTATATTGATTTTGTCCCAATAATCTCTTGAAACTTGAACCTAGATTTGTAAAAAAAACATACATCCGCTACACACACTTTGCCGTCGATTTCTTACTGACGGTATTTATCCGGCGGTTTAGTAGGGTTGTGACTGTTACTTGGAACTATATTCGATTTTTTTTACCGTATGCCTCAACATCCTGTGGATTTAGTCAAGCTTTTTGCTTTATTATAATAAAACTATTTGAGGTCTGGGGTCTGAGATTGTCAAAACTTTTCTTATCCCTTTATCTAATCTTGGATTTGACGCAGATTTTCTCTTTCACTAAACCAAATAATATTGTTTAAACCCAGTAATTACCAATTCTACTACAACAGTGAATGAGCGTATGGAAGGTGTGTGTACGCAAAATCCCGTAATTACTGACATCACAGTATGCCTTGGATACCAAAAGCTCAAACATAACTACCCTACTTAACAGTTGTTCCTAATTATACTTTATGACAGAAATTATTGGATAGAGATAAAGTGCCGTACTATTCATTATATTTTAATGCTCGCATCATCTCCTCTTACAAGGGAAAGGTGATTTGTTCATCTTATTATTGGTCATTAGGCCAGGAATCACTTAGTGATTCTGTATTTGGATATATTGGTTCTTTGTAAGAACTATATTCATCAGTGACATACATATATTCGTGATACGCAATTTCACTTGTTTATAATTTGTATTGAAACACTGTCAGCAAGTTCTTTCAACAATCTAATCCTAACTTATTCGATCTATCCAAAATGCGTTGCTTTGAAAATACTAAATATCAACTGTGTCGTTGAACAATATTAAGTTAAGTGTGCAACGGTCCCAGACCCAAATGTGGACGCTTAAATAATTAACGTAAACCAGAATCGATTTCCGTAGTATTAACTTCATCTCGGTGACGTCGCAATTATCGAGGTTATGCCTACGTTTACAATCACATGCTCTCACTTCGACTCAATAACTAACTCCTAATAGAGAATGGTTTAATCAAGGGAAATCCGATTATATTATAATTGGTTGCCATTTGTAACAAAATCTATAATAATAAAAAATAACGGCGATAAAAATGTGATACGAAAAAGCGTTATAGGTAATTCGCGACATCACGGTAAAGCGAATTACAACAAACGCTGGATCAGCGTGTACTGGTACTGCTATTGAACTCATAAGCTGGTCTAGTTGCCCATGCACTTAATGCATCTGGTGCGGTTAATATTACCATATCACCGTAGAACAACTTTTGTATGACTTTTATCGAGATAAACGCGATAAAGCCGCTTGAGGGGATATTCTTATTAGAGGAAAGTTGTAAAAGGATGCGCTGAGATACTTCAAATATATTAGACAAAGCATTATGATCAAGTGGTGAGCGCATGCTGCTGGTTCAGCCATTAATTATTTGATAGAAATCTGACTAGAGGATTTCCAGATTTTATTCGCTGAATTGAAAAACAATTATATTGTTTCTTTTAGCCGTAATCGGTTATGTTTGCTATCACTTTGTGTATGGTACTGACAGTTTGTCGCGAAAAATAGCATAGTAAAATGTTAGTATAATGCGTTGCAGCCATTTATTTAATTTTCATACACATGGTTGAACATTCCTAGGTTAACAAGACTTAAAACATAGCTGTTTTCGCATCCAAAATGCAATTGCGAGCAGTTAGCAAGTACAAATAAGTTCAATTTTCAAGCAAACTTGCAGCAATTCATTGTAAATACGTAGAAAATAATCTTAGGGATTACTTGCGTGCTAATTCCAATGGTCAGTAATGATGCAAGAAAAAACATTAATCTAATTCATTTATCTTGATTTAGATGGATGAGATACTCACGATGTGCATTTTCAGTTATCAAAACTGTTCAAAATTCAGTCTGTATTTGGGTAATTTTCATCTAACAAAGCACGTGCACACAGGTTAAGTCTACTTATCTTGACCATGTTAGTTTTCAGCCCATCTAACCGAATGGTATATCACCGATATAATGTTATTTCAAATTGGTTTGGATACAGAGTTAAAACAGAATATTCGAGTTAGGCATTGCCCATAACATAAACCGTAACAAGTATGGAATTCCAAGATCATTAGCATATCTGCACATCACACTGTAAACCGGAGTTCATCTGACGTGCTCAAGGTCGTTGCATTGTATACGCGTTCAAATGGTAAAAATCTTTAAATACAATAAAATAGGTTAGTTCTGCCTAATGGGCGTGGTACTAGAATCTATCTCCCTGATAATTATTTTAATCTTTTGTCGAATCGCTAGTTTGTCGGCTTTAATTTAACGTGTTAAACATGCTTATTATCATATTGCTCATATGAAAGAAATGTCTACCACATATTCGGGTTTGCTTCAGTACACCAGATTTAAGATGCATCAATAATGCCTATTTTGTGATTCAAATTTATCGCTCGAACAAACAACAAGTTGAAATTAATATTCTAACTTGCAGTCTAATGATGCTATTGAGTAATTAAGTCTTGTTCCGCAGTTCAAAAAGCTCATTTTATTCGTGGAAAGGGTAGGATTTCACATACCTCCGAAATAAACTTAAAATACTAGTTGACACCCATGCATGATGATAGAATGAATTGATTCATGCTCACGTTGTGAGTACCAAAAAACGATATCAGGCAGTTTTACTCGGTCGCCCGGATCATACGAGTGGGGTGTGTCCATTGTTATGTTTTGAAACATTACCTTTATACAATTGCTTTGTGGTATAAAACATCAGTTTTTCGATTTCGAAAACTGTTAAATTTTCAGCTGAATATACAGAAGCCAATATACGGAAAATGTATATTACTTTAAAAAATGTTCAAAGTAGACATATTATTAAGAATATTCGCATATGTACACAAATCACGTTGGAAAACCTGATCCACATTTTTCAGGTAAAAATGTGTAAGGTTGAAAATATGCTATTCAGCATATCCATTGGTTTGAGCTGCAAGATTAGCTGCAATGAAAGAATCAATTTATCGAGTGATTAAATTAATATCACTACAAATTGGGACGACATTGAACGGCACACAAATAAAAAATAAATAAAATAATAAATAATAAATAAATAAAATAATAAATATATAAATAAAAAGATATAACAATTAGAAATCGCTTGAGAAGCTGAATGTGGATAATTCTAGATCAATTAAAATTAACGATCATTTAAGGAAATCGACTGCTCGGAAGCTAATAAACGCTTTCCCTAATAATTTGCTGATATCCATGTAGTGCATTTGTTGAGAATGATATCACCTTATTGAACACAAACAGCAATGTGGAATTTGGCAATGTAAGTGTAAAATGAAATCAAAAATGAAAATTGAAAAGATTTCAGGCATCGGGATTTATATGAATCACAATAATTTGTGCGTCAATGCACGATATCTATTATTAGTTGTTTTAAATGGAGAAAACAATACTGAGATTGTCTGGTAGTGGTCAAAAGTACTAAAGTCAAACACGATGTTGGGCTTGGGAAATACGCCATTATAAGTGATCATGCACCAATATTTATCCCACCAAATTTAGATATTAATCTTCCGGAAAAAACAGATAATTACCATTGAAGGAATGAATAATTGCCTTCAATAATTTTATTAGCTAGCTCCGTTTCTTGCTAAACGTGAATGCTTAGCTTATAATCTCTACACAAATCGGCACAGCCGTGAAATTTACTGGCGAGAGAACCAAAACAAAAACGAATTGCCGAATTTTGTTGTCCATTTTTATCAAGCAAGCAACCTATTGCGATCGAAGTTTTACTTTCCCCTTTTTTCCTTATTTTATTATTCATAAATAAAATTAAGCTTAGTCTTCGGAGATTTGTCAAATTTTGGATATTTTTTAAATAGAACTTGTCATATTTCTAACAATATAGCATATCATCTTCGAAACAAACAAAGTCAATATGTTCTACAAGCCAATTTTTTGATTGATAGCGTTAATTATCAAGAGAGAACCAGCAGAACCTTACTCATTTCAACACAAATCTCAGCATGACTGGTATCGTGTTTCAAATGGCTGACCGAAAACTAGTTGGGTATCTTTCCGCACTGTGTACAAAAGAAATGTCAATTAGCCAATCAAACTTGATTGATGGTACGCGAATAACCGGACCTTAATTCCAAGTGAAGGTTCCGATATAAGATAGTTTTTGGGTGGTCCAGACCATTTGTTATACTACAAGGCGTCAGAGCAAGTTTCAAGAACTACCACATCGACTGCTAAGTTAATTTTGAAATTCAAGACCAACGCATTTTATTGAGGATATGATGAAAAATGTTTTGAAGGAGCAAATACAAATCAAGTGCAATTTACTCACCCATTGATGTATTCTGACCTCCCGTATCGCATTCCGTATGCAAATAATTATCATGAATTTTCCAAGCGCGAATGCTCGTGGAGTACTCAACCAATTGCACTTCCTGGGAAAAGAGCAAAATATTTTTTAAACTTGTTATTCCTATAATTTTATATTGAGCGTTAATTGTGACTATGCATATGATAACATAAATCTGCTTAACGAATGGAAAATAATATTGCCCAATTTGTAAAATAGATTGTAAATATAAATTGCTCAAGTTTTGTTGATTCATTAAGGGTTAACAAACCTGGGGTTTGACAATCTTTTGCCTCACATAACATTAGGATTCCAGTGCAGTAACAGTAGCGCTATCGTTTTGTACAATGTGAAAAGCGGAATAAGTGAAACAGATTTCCTTTAAAAATGAGTTTACTTACAAATACGCCAGCGATTCTGAAACGATTTGACACCAGTAAACATATACAAGCCGAAAAGTGTTGATTGGGGTTGGCTAGCGTACTTCAAGTGTTTAAATGAATGTGTGCTTCAGCGTCAAAACTGACTTAATAGGTTCCTTCATGCCAAGCACGTGGCTCTGTGAAGTTACTTACTTGACTTACTGGTCAAAATCCTACCAGCTCTATTGAGTTTGAGTAAATCACCACGAAAAATTTCCATATTCGTTTATCTCATTCTCAAAAACATACAATTTATTTTCTTTGACATTTTTCGATAATACAGTTACAAATAAAATATGTTGCCCAAGTTTCTCTTCCTTTTCCTTGCTTGACAAAATCTCATTCGCAAATCACGTAACTAGCAATTAACAATCGACGCAACTGCAGCCTAGCATGTGGGTAATAGGTCTACACCGGAAACAATCAATATATTTTCAATCGAATTAAAAAAAATCATTCGCCATTTTAGCTCTGCCTCCAATAACCTAAGCATTGAGGCAACGCGAAAACCGATAAATAAGTTAAAATCTTCCGGTACATGCAAACTCTCACTCGACCCAATAACCTTCTGTTTTTTAGCTTGCATTCTACTTTCAAACAGTGGATTTAAGCATCGACTAATATTTCTTGTTCCTTTTCGGATCGTCTTATCGCCGGGTCTTATCTCCAGTTTATATTTAAAACGAATCTACTCAGGTGATGTGATTGTCACTCACTGAAATTGGTTCTGGTTCGTCGCAGTTAATTTTCCATCTGCTGTCAGTACTTATTTTACACCTCCATATAGTAAAAAGCTGAGTAAACATCTATTCCCAATTCGGGAATCATGGCTGGATTCAAACCTCCACAATCCAAAAGAAGCGTGCACATCTCGTCTGATCTGACTCAGCTGCGCCCGTTATAACTCCCAGATATACGAGAGTCTGTGATAGAAACCAAACGACGGACTCAAAAATTGTGACACGTACCTCCAACCAGCCATCTTCTCAACTACTCCTAATATCCAGCAAATTTTGATCGTCATCCCTTCTCTTGATGAAAAACCGATTGATGGAATTTCCTCTCCCAAGGATCATTCATTTAACAAAATACATCTTGCCTAGAATTTATATCAAATTTCAGTTCCAAGATGTGAAAACTTTACAATCCCTCCAAATCAAAGTTATAGCATTCCTTGCGCCGATTCCTAAAACAACTCAAATCAGTTTTTCTATAACGATTGTAAATACCACGCTATAACGTAAATCAATTTCAGCTATCTTTGCCTAATTTCACCTTTGATAATCTAAAGCGGAATAATTATTATACCACACAATGCGGAAAGTTAATAATGATTTTCTCAGTACATCAGATCCCAATGATGATAATCACAGATGGTGCATGGTGCAGTACCTTGAGCACCTTCGTCTAAAGCGAGTATTTGAAAGGAATAATTACGGGAATGGATATATCGCATCGATCAAATCGCATGTCAAATCTGTTCACTTAAGCGCACTTGGAATGGATAAACCCGAAAACTTAATATGGTGAACAGGCTTGACCAGCCAATAGGAAGCAAATCCAGCCACCTGTTTGGGATTGTGGGATGCGGGGAAATATCTTTGTTAAGTTAATCAAAGGGGTGCGTGATTGATCAAATCGAAGCAGTACACCCCTTAATCTATTCGCCAAAACTTGATTCCCAAATGCATTGAACGATCAATGTCTGAAAGCAAACGTTCATATCTGATTCGCCGTTGATCAGATATTCACTTAGAATCACCCCCGTGGCATAATCAACCTGCCAAGAATGAATCCAGCCAAGTGGTCAGACCGCTGACATTCACGATAAACATTTTATGGTTTATTCGGTGGATGGGCAATGCCAGGTGCAAGAATGGAATATTCCCAAAATTCCGAATATATTCAGTAGTAAAAATGTCACCAACGATTTGACTAGACTAGACAACAATGCTGTGCATATTGATCATGATCAAACTTTTCTAGATATGACAAAAACCCGTGGTTCATTTGGGCGTTCGTATCCTTCATATTTGGCGGCGAATAGAACAGCTGGGCGCAACATTGCTGAAACTTAATCCCAGAAAACAGAGCATTCAGAGACGGGGAAGGAGTATTAGATCCCGGGATTTGTTCGGGTTTGTAGCCATTAGTTTAGTCTTATCTTGACATTATCTGTGCCACAAAGTTAAATGTGGTTAAATGGTATTCTGTACGAGAAAATATCTCCCATGGGCGGATCTGACAGCTAAACTTGAACAACAAAACATCATGTAAGGTTGAAATGGCTTTGCAAAAATGACGTGTTCGGAAAATAACAAATATTTAAATGCTAGGCTTGTTTCGCACACAGAGCATATTACAATCAGATAGCTTGGGTTTAAAATAACATAAAATTGTATAGGTTCAGCGATTGTTTCACACTTCCATGCAAGCTAATTTCTTGATTACTATAGCTCGTAAAGGTGAAATTCTCTTTTAACTTGCTGTAATTTATCGAATCTTATCTAAATTTATACACTCACATTTCTCGTGCCGTTTGTACAACTTGTTTTTTCTTCAAGACCATCTGATACAATCGGTATGTGAGAAGACGTAGAAGATGAAGTTGTCACTTCGTGAAGAGAGTGCAATCCATTTTCTCTATAAGTGTTCTTGAAGCGGATATCTTCAGTCAATAATTGCGAGTCACCTTCTCGTTTACTGGAATTTGTCGGCGCTTGTGTGGTTATTTTCTGCTTAGTTTTTCCGTCCGCGTCACCACTAGAATTGCAAGAGCTTTTGTTTCTTCTTGAAATTCGCTCAATTTCTTTGTCTTGATTTCCTAGTGATTGTGGTAGATTGTTATTCGCGCTGTTTAAAGCGGTAGAGAGCGGAGTCATGCCGATTGGGAGAACGCCATTATGGTGTAACATTTCTTCCAAATTTTCAATATAGTCAATGGCGTTTCGTAGAATCTCCACCTTAGGCATTCGTTGATTCGGGTTTGCACATGTTCGTCGTTTCAAGGTCTCGAAAGCCTCGTTCACTTTTCGTAATCGTCGCCGTTCACGCATCGTGGCTGCTTTACGTCGGTCAACTTGCATAGTTTTCTTTTTGCAAGCCTTGCATGCCCATAGCAGACATTGCCCATGCGACCCAGGAGCAATCACATGCTCTTCCTTAAATAAGAAACAGAAGATGTTCCGGTCAAGTGTTTAGTGAATCTTTAATTAATTTCAGTATATCTGTCTGTTATCATGTATTGCGATTTCGAATTTCCACTGATCCATCAGCGAGATTATCAGAAAATTTACAGATTACTGACTGCACGGATAATCAGTGTACTTTCAAATCACCTATTCATATTATAAGTGAAGATAAGATAATTTAGGTGAATTTTAAACTATTGAAGCAGTTTATCGTCTAAATCATGCGGATATATGAATATGTTTATTGGTTTTACCGGTGCCAAATGGAATATATCAGATTAGTCCATAGTAATGAGTATCGAAATGATTCAGGGTTTGTTGTTTCCTCATGAGGACACCACAAGCTTCACACATGCAAGTCAAGTTTTCGTGCGTTTTCTCATTATGAACTGACGAGCTTTAATGGAAATTTCCTGCTTCTAATGAAAATAACATGAGCGATGACAGGTCGTGTTCAATATGCGACATTGTTGAAAAAAGCGGATGTTCAAACCAACATGAAGAAAATACCCACGAGGAATTTCGCTTGTGAATTTATCCCAAATTGACACGTGACTGTTTCAGGAAATTAGACAAGGCTTTCCACTCCCCAGCTTACTGTTTTCTCGGATAGTTGTTTACACATAGTCGCCTCGCAATGCTTGCGCGTGTGTACGGGCACACTTTTGTACAAGCAAGCTTACTATGCCGTACAGTACCACTTCGCAGCACGGTTACAACGTTAAAGGACATGCCACGCGACAACAGATAACACACACCACAGTAACATGTTAGACATGGCGGGAAATTGAATCGTTTTCCCAACCCGGTACATGAGGAGAGAAAATTGAATGATCGTTTAGCGTCAGCTGTGTTCTAAGACCCGTTGCTATACCTTTTTTCGTCTGATGGAGGCAAATTGAAAGGGTATGAGTGGGTGTGTAATGCAGAGACAAAAAATCGTTTTTCGCAACGGTTATGGGCTCACTGACTAAGTTATGCTGATGGTGTTGCTGGGACTTCTTTTAGGATATCCGTCTCCTGGATGGGTACTGTGATTCGAAGAGTTAGATTTATGCTATAAAATGACGAGGCTTGTCAACAAAACAGGAAAGAGTTAGAGAATGATGTGTTTGAATGATTCTGTTACGTTTTGTCTGAAAGGCCTATAACTGTAAGAAACATATGTGTTGACGCATGATCACTTCTAGTGAGCTGCAAAATAACAAATATCTGTGAAAGTTTTGTTTTACAATTAAATGATTAGCATAACGCAAAATCAAGGGAGATTTACGTGTAAATTTTAACAGTAAATTTACTTTCATCTAAATTCAGCCTCAAAGAAATAAAATTGTACGACCTAGCGCAACCAGTCTAAACTTCTTTAATGGCATTGGGCTGGGATAAAAATGTAGCTAAAAACATGGATTGTTATGCGATACTGGAATAGTTCATAATTTAACCGGTTATCTTATTTTCTTGTGCTACTTCGATGCATAATTAGCGCTGAATAGTGGATAAATCAACCACCAAATCTTGAAAAATCTGCATAGGACAGTAATTCGATGGCGTGCTTCACAATGGCAGGTAAGTGTTCGGTGCTAATTTGACCCCCGTTGATTCGGACAGCTTGCTACAGGTGTTTAACAAATTAGATCAAGTGATGCTTCCACTTGAACGATTGCCAAGAACCGTTAGCTTTCGAACGCAAATCACAATGCCCTTGTCTGGAGCTACTGAACACGATTTGCCGATGAATCCTGGAATGCACCTGTTCTAAAACTTGTAATGGGTTATCAAGGTAGCAGTGTTTTGGGATCAACAATATTTCTTATTGATGAAAATGAACTTAGGGATTGAATGTGGAATTATACTACGTCTCTTTATGTAGAAAAACAATGCTCGAACCCAATAATAAGATGAGCCGGGATTGATAGATAAATGGCGCACAATATTATTTAAAACACAAAATTTCAGAAGAAAATCGGGTTAAAATGCATTGTGCACTTTTAATTTCAAAACATTCCCGTTTTAAGCAAATATTTAAAGTGACTGAAATATACATAGAAGTGACACAATATATTTTCCCTTTGTTTTCGGTAACTTCTCCGAATTGGTCGCAAATAGTGTCTTACAACTGTATCAATTAAGTGTTGCAAGTAATTTTGTTCGGTAATCCTATTGTTTTATATGTGCTTCGCTTATTTAACCACAAATCCATCCATCCGTTTTCTTCTATATCAACCGAAGCCTAAATTTTCGGGACTGTTCAAGCATAATGTATTCTGGTGCTCACAATCTCCGCACTGACTAAACTCCACAACCGGTTTCTGGCGGTTTGCATTCATGCATAAAGTGTCATCCTATCAGCCGTACGTAGCTACCGAGTAGGAGATACTGATTGTTCCTGTGTTAAAATATTATCACCCGTTCATTTTTAAGTGAGGCAAACTATATTTGTAATCAAAAGTTTAAGGATATTAAATGCAATGAAGGGCATAAAGTACTATCTAGCAAGTTCATCATTACTGAAAATTAATGCCATGATAATATAATCACTTGCGTGTATCAATAATTCAATTAAAATGAACACTCTATATCGCAGTACATTATATGAAAACAATGAATGAGTTTTCTGTTGTTTGAAACATATTCTGATGATTAAAGCGGAACATAAATTTATTTGTTGATTCCATACGATGCAAAAACGATGCATTTTGCGAGCAATGGTATACACCTACTATTGTAGTATAAACGTGAAATCTAAGTTGAGGTGAGTGTGACTTTGTAACGATAAGCTGAATATTAATATATACATATATATACCCTCGTTTAAGTGAGAATTGCATCAAATGGTCATAGGATTACAAGCCACAAACCTTTGTTTCTGTGTTATCATCATCCGAAATGGAATCACTGAAACTGTCCGATACATTTTCATCGCTTCCATATAAATTGTCCCCTGGAACATCTAAATAAGTTGGTCTTGTTTTCAGTTGATTGAAATAGTTGACGTCTTTGTTTTCTGTGTCAACGTCTGCCGAACTAGATGCATTTAACTGTCCATATCTGCTACGCTTTCTGACTCCAATTCGTGATTGCCTTCCTGTAGTGGGCGGTCTATTACGCTTAGTCTGTGGGTAAATTTTCTTCTTCGATTTGATCATAGATTTTTCATCAGGTGCGAGGTTACTAATAAATTGCTGCTTATTATAATTCGTATCCAACTGTGGTGATTTAGGGTCCTCCATATCTTGTTGAAGCACGGTAAGCTTATTTACATTTGATGAATTCGCTAAAATCAAATGCGCTTGGTCATTCACTTGCGAGCGAAACCTGCCAAATAGATCGTCAGATAATGAGTTCATTGTATCCGAAGATTCTCGAGAATTTGCTGCCATTTCCCCGATTGATGCTGTGCGTCTGGATGCCGCAGATGAAGTCGATGAGTTATCCACATGTCCCTGACTTTCACCAGAAGACTGACAATTTTTTTGATGCATTGTTTCCGTCTTAAATGCATAAGATAAAATGGAAACAGAGGTTTCTCCTGGTGTTGATTTTTCGGTACTCGATTCGAGTTGTCCTCTAGAAAATGGAGTGCTATGTGTAATCGAACTTTTGTCGAAATCTGAATTACTCAACTGTGGAAGTTTGTTCCGTGGTGTGTTGTTAGTGTTTACCGAAATTCTGGCTGGCGTATAACTCTTAAAGTCACTTTGATCGTGTTCAGAATTAAAATAAGAATTCCACTCTGAATGGTACGGTTGTTGAAATGGTTGTCGGTTTTGAATTTCCAGGTTGTTACCAGTTGCACCAAAATAATTTTGACCCATTGTAGAAGACTGATTGTTCCGTGCGAAATAACTGATCCGATCGCGGATGTCATTTGCCGAACCACCAACTAAGTGATTTGTATTGACTATATGTTGATTGTTTCCTCTCAATAACGTTTGTTCGGTATTAAGTTTGCTGCCAATCGGTGAATGAGATGAAAATGCTCCTTCTTGATTATCGACCAAGTGACTGACCAGATTTTGAAATGATGTACAACTGGACAAGTTTGCATACTGTGTGGTCGCTTGACCTGCATGACTGGTAATTTGCCCAACAACGTTTGGAAGCTCTGACAAAACATTCACTTCGTTTTGCTGGAAATTGATTGCACATGGATTATAAACTGATGTGGGGAGCATGAAGGGCTTATATATCCCACCGTCGAACGGAACGTTGAGTTGACTAGGCGAATGTAAGTTTCCAAATGAAGATTGTCCGCTGTAGAGCAGCGGCTGTACGCAATCATTTATTTTTGTTCTTAGTGGTGAACTAGATTCCACGTGGATAAACCCTGACGTCGCGAGACTAGTTGCGTCTTGGTTATATAAATTTTTACTTCCTGTTCCATCACGTTGGTGATAATGTGTGGTAAGTAAAGTCTGTTCATTTCCGCATGGAAATGGCTCATGCAAATAAAGGTGCTGTCGCTGCGACTGCAGTTGTTGCGTTGTTGGCTGTATATATTCACCAATCATGGCTTTTCACGTGACGAAGAAGGACAATTGTTGTCTAATGCGTATTGTCAAATGACACGGTTTGCCGCACTCGTACTGATTACTTTTAGAAGAAACACTCTCCCGAGCGCAACAGTTGGTTCTTTTGTTCAAACCAGATGTATTACGGAACAGCTGTGCCGTACGGCAACGTGATGAGCAAAAGTACACGCGGTGTTGCTCGTCACGCAAGGGGATAATTAACTGTAAAGTACAAGTTGTGGCGCAGATGGTTTGTTCAAAACTTGATGGGTGGCCACAACACGTGTTACGAGGCAGTTGGCTTGCACGTTGTAGTCTTGTTCGCGCTAATTTTCCCAGTCTTACAAACCGAGAATGGAAGAACAAAAGGTTTGAGGAGAAAACAGTTGTTTCTGTCGGATCAATTGCTTGAGTTAATTGAAATCCGATTCCTCTGAAATGATGTCAACTGCTTTTAGAATGTTACGCGGAGGAAAAGAATACTGATGGACAGAATTTGACAAGACACGAGCCTGTTCCCAACCGGATTCGAGAGTTCTTTTGTTCAAAAATCCTTTTGAATGTTCAGCAATAACAGTTGCTGCGTTTCTACGCACCGTGTATATAATGTACGCGTCAAGCCAACTGTTGAGTTTTTCAAATCGCAACAGTTGGTGCTTCAATGTCCTCTTCCCTCACCCCTTACCCACCAGAAAACTCCAATCGCGTTGTGAAGGAATACAGTGAAATTCCTCCCGGTGCATTCCTATTGGTGCGAGCTAGCACAATTTTCCTACATTCCGCCCTGGTTTCATTAGATTGTGTGCGCTCCGTGTAAATATCCCAATTCCTGATTGGACAGATTTCGCCGGAAGCACATGGTGTATTGATCATCGGCTGTGCATTCAACCCACAGTTTAGCGTTGATAAATTAAACGAATTCATTGCAGCATTGATTTAAATCGGAGCTAAATGTTGAACAATAATTATTGGAGCTATCGAAACAACCAAATTCTACAACATGATTTAGGTTAGAAAGCAAGATTTCACAACTTTGAATTAGGAATATGAACATAGATTGAAATGATCTCGATTGATCCATTGAATACAATTATTTATAAATTTAAGCACACAATCAGCTTTCTTGTTTTATATTGATTTGCGGATTTCTTCGTTTCATTGCAAAGTATTCTCTTTCATTTTTATTGTGTAATTCAGTCCCATAGCCTCGGTTTCTTTGACCAAAGCTAAAACCATGATAAGAGTTCACACTCTTTTGAATGTTCTGAGCTGTCTCGTTTATTTTTTCTATTTAATACTTATTTTACACCTGGGGATATAAGAAATCTGGGTTATGAACATTCACAGAGTAATTTGAAACGGATCGATCCAAATTGATGCAAAATTCATGGCTGCTTGTCTGCTAAGGTCAAATGCAAAACATACCGCGATGTTATCGATTTATGCCATGTCGCTATTTTTCAGGGACCCCATCCGGTCGAAATCGCTTTTGGCTTGAATCGTACCAAGCCGTACGTGTCATGGGGTTTCCGCAACTGATGATATTTGAGGTAGCTGCAGATAGATTTCCAACAATCATTAGTATTCATATCACAACAAGGTTTGTTTAAGCAATCGATTGGTATGACGAAGCTTCTGTGTTAGAAGTGAAACGTTACCCAAAAAACTACTCTAACCGATTGAACTCAAATTTCTTTCAAATGTTTATTTAAATTTAGTGCATATTCCTGAGTATGCTGCCACTCGCTATAACATTGCCACTGCATTGTCGCCGTTTCATAACATAACGCTGATTACGGAGAGGATTATTAGTTTCAGATAGACTTGAATCAGTAGTGGAGTTATAAACAAATCATTGGTAAATGGCACTGAATCAGCAGAAGCTCTGTGACTTAAACGTGCAGTGATTTTGAGTAATTCAATCAGACGTGTTGAAGGAATAAACTTTTAGGTCATTCAATGCGGCAATTCATTTAAAATGCTGTATAAAATTAGCCAAATAATCAGAAAGCGTAAAATGTTTTCCTTGATAAATAAGATTCACACACTGAAAAATCATTTGAATATTTATTTTAATGACCGATTAACTCATCATTAACCAGTGAGGTTATATTAATTCAAAAATGTATGCCTTTAATTTAAACCTGGTAGCATATATATATATATATATATACAGATTACGAGTCTTGGGAAAACTGTCTCGGAAGGTTCGGTGTAGGTAAAACGAATGAAAATGGACAACGCCTTTTAGAATTGTGCAAACAGCTCAATCTTTGTTTCATTAACACTTTCTTTCAAACAAAACCACAGCTCTAAGCATTGGCATCAGCTTGATATTATTCTTGTTAAGCGAACTAATATAGGAAGCGTGATCCTCACCAGATCATATCAAAGCGCAGACTGCGACACTGATCATTCACTGGTCTGTGCAAAACTGAAGCTTCCCCACACGAGATTTCACCGCACCAAGTTATCTTCTAAGCCTACGATGGACGTCACTCGCATGTGCGAACCTATTCTAACTGCGAGATTCGCAAAAGCCTTCACAGCCGAGTTCAACAAGACAACCCCACTTGAATCTGCTTCAGAAAACTGGTAATTGATAAAAAGCTGCATATGCCGAGTCGCACTTTCTACGTTCGGTCTGAAGAAAGCTCGAACGAGTGACTGGTTCGAACCAAAATCTTCTGAGATGACTGCTGTGTTGAATGGGAAACGCTCAGCATTCTTGAGGTTCAAAGGTATGCGAACAGATGAAAACTTACGTCTTCTAAGAGCAGCTAGAAATAAGGTCCAACAGACTGCAAGGCGATGTGCAAACGATTATTGGACTGAAGTTAGCCTCAATATCCAAAAAGCTGCGGATACCGGAAATTTTCACGTTATGTATGATGAGATCAAGAAAGCAGCTGTCATTTTGTCGCGATTGAACTCTCGTGTTTGGGGTAACCGCAGGCTTACTGTAAAGACAAAGATGATGGTATACAGCGCGTGCGTACTAAATGCTTTACTATACGGCAGTAAAACCTGGACCACCCATGCAAGACACGAACGGAAGCTGAATGCTTTCCATCTACGAAGCATCCGTCTTATCTTGAACATATCGTGGATGGACAGAGTGACTAACGCGGATGTGCTTTCAAAAGCTGGTCCACAGAGCATGTTCACCCTATTACGTCAGCGCCGTCTGCGGTGGCTTGGTCATGTCTATATAATGGAAAATGGTCGTATTCCGAAAGATCTACTCTATGGTGAGTTGCAATTAGGTGGTCGACCATTGGGCAGACCGCACTTGCGGTACAAAGATGTTTGCAAAAGAGATATGAAAGCTCTTGACATTGACCCCGCGAGCTGGGAAGAACTTGCTCTTGACCGCTCACTTTGGAGGCATTGTGTAAAGCATGATCTGAAAGCCGGGGAGGAGCAGATACAGCTCTTGGCTGCTGAACGCATATCACGCCGCCGACGTGCAACTGATGCAATACAACAGAGTTCTAACTATCCTTGCAAGCGTTGCGGGAGAGATTGTTCCTCCCAAATCGGACTGTTTAGTCATTCAAAAAGCTGCAAAACATGAAATTCATGCGATTGTGATGTACATCCATGGTCGACATCGACCGACGGAGTCCAACAACAACATAGAAAATACTGGCAAGTATCAAATAGCGAATCACTCCCAGTATAGATGAACAAGCATTATATTTTCGACGCGTTCCATTAAATATATAACCAGGACAAATGTTGTCGTGGTGCATATAAACCACATGTATTTGTTAATACCATGCCTCTGAAATTGTGGGCACATGGATCATCTTATGTGTTTGTTTGTTTTAAAAATGTATTAAGATTCATGGTTTCATATTTTCGTTGTTGTTGGCCCTAATTCGGCCGATATGGCGATATGATGCTACTTCAACATTCGTAGCTTTGTCCAAACCACGACTGTTGAAGATACGGCGGGTGCTCCTCAAATTAAAGGCATTCAGGTTTCTTTCGTGTCTTGTGTGGGCGGTCAAGTTTACACAGCCGTACAATTCATCATTTAGTACGCAAGCGCTACATACTTTCATCCATGTCTTCAGAATTCACTTGCGGATGCCCCAGACACCAGAGTTCACACGGGACAAAATATCAGCTGCTTTACAAATCCGTCGATCATTCTTCGTGTCTAGCGAGAGGTTCTCCGCGATAGGTTAAACAAGATATGTGAAATTATGTACTGGTTCGAGCTGACAGTGTTCAACCGTAATGATGGGAGACGCTGCAGCTCCCTAGCTAAAGATTTTGTTCTTATACGCAGATTAATAACCCAAAGTCTTTGTACAGGGATGAAAATCATTCATTTAACGAATTTTGGTGTTCTCGAGAGTGATCAATGATAGCAGCATTGTCGGCAAACAGCAGGCAACGGATTAGCACATTCCATTCCTTGGTTATTGCTATCTCATTACGTCCGTAAGTAAATACCTTGTTATTGTCCTAAAATCAGATAAAATACCCAACAGCCTGGAAGTAAGAACACATCCTTGTTTGACGCCTCGGTTAATTTCAAAAGCTTCTAAACTGCATTCGTTTTAGTGGAATGAGCCTTTCACACCAGAGTGGAACGATATGACAAACTTGAGCATTTATGAGGGCAGGTTATAAGATCAAGTATTTTTTGAAAGAGCCTTCCTGCTATCGTATTCGAACGCCTTTGCCAAAAACATTAGAATAATTAATTCCTCGTAATTGTTGTAGTCGCCACTATTACATTTATTCTAGCGTCTCTTGCGGGAAATCAATCAATCACATGCGATCACGTGACCAGTGGTCGGCCGTCCAAATACCATCGTCAGTTCATCTTCGAGCAGTCAATTTGCCAACAATCGCTGAAGATGTTGCCTACTCTGGCAACGAAACGTCCGATGCAAACTCAACAAGCTCGGAGAACAAATTCAAGTAAGCTACAACAACGACCAGAGCTACAAATATTCCAAACAATACTAACAAACACTTCTCATTCCCGCACTAGAATAGCAATCCCTGAATTGTCTGTAACAATGATGGTCGAGATTCTTCGATTAGATCTGATGGGATTTCGCCGTCATTAGGAGCTTTCTGTTTCGCTAAGCTGTCCATTTTTCTATTGAGCACATCAAGTCTAGGAGTAGTATCTAGGTGTTCAATTTTCTGTAATCGCTCAAACGTTTTAAGTTCATGTGGCAAAACGGTACTCTTTCTAGAGGAGAGGTAGTTATTACTCAATCAGTCTTTCAATGTGCTGAGTTACGTCGACAATCGGGTTATCACTTATTGTCTTGATGAAAGCTGTTTTAGGTTTTTGAGCAAACATTTCCGTTGATCACATAATGCATACTCTGAATGTTACAGTTTAAAAAATGAAAACAGTTGAATCAAGTAAATCGTTGCATCAAAACAGCACCGGTGTGCACTTTTTCATCTCGTAATTATTGAGCGATTATTTGAAATTTTGGAGTAAAATGTGGTGGATAAATTTAAAGCAATGAGAAATAAACGGGTCAAACGTGACCTCAATATCTCTCCCGTCAACCTGCGAAACCGTTGGTGATATTAATGGAAATCGATATATTGTAATTCGTGTTACAATGAAACATCACAAAATTACTATTAAAATAAATTTCGAATCCATTTTCAACGTCGTTAAAATGATCACTGTATTGAAGAAATGGGTTAATTGTTTATTGTTTATATTGGATTTATTATACATAACCATACTTCAAATGTAAAGTCACAAAAATTTCGACACCGAGTTTTTTTCCAAAATGTGAATATGATGGCTAGGGTTTTATTGTTATATATCTGAGCTCCAGCCTAATTCTATCAAGCAGTACTGTATAAACTGATGTGAAATACCAAAACGAACATTTTTGGTTGATGTCTGTGTGCTGATCACTACGATGAGACATTTTGTTCAGAGTTCGTTATCTTATTTTAAACTCGCAAGTCAAGCACAATCGCACAATTGCCTAAATTCATTTGAAACACCTACACAAAAATATAAAATCTTCATGAAAATGCTTATCGATATTATGCATAAAATAAATTTATGATTAATACTGCGTTTTCAAAGTGATTCAAAGTGATTCAAAATGATTCAAAGTTGTAATGGTCTAAAAAGCATTTAGCTTAACAATAACCATAGGATGCAGTTATGAGGTATATACAATAAGAAAGAAGAACAGGAAAACTCATGTAGTGTAAATCGTATCAAAGTTTGGGTTGTCTCTCAAGTGTTTGTCCAAATTAGCTTTAAAAATATCCAGGTTGGCTGAGTGTGTAACAGTGGAGGGGAGGGTGTTCCATGTGAAACTTACACGTACAGCATACGCATATCTTCGACAGTTCAGTCTTGAAGTGGGAATAATCACTGAAAGTTCATGTTTCCGACTGGCACGGGGTGGCGAGCGTGTGAAAAGTTTGGACAAGGGATGGTTAGGGACGTGCATAATATTGTACATCAATATGAGGTTACCTCTTAGTCGACGACAGCGGAAGTCGAAAAGATTGAGACTCCTCAAACGTTCTTCATATGGTTTAGCAGCTAGTCCGGGTACAAGCTTTGTGGTTCGGTGGTAAATACGCTGCAGAATATTGATGTCTTTCTGAATCCAGGGTGACCAAGCCTGAACAGCGTACTCCATCGCTGGTCTCAGATAGGTGTTCATGATACGGGGCACCGACTGATTGGAGAATCTGCCGAAAATTCGTCTCATTAACGCCAAGACTTGTGACGCCTTTTTGTATGCCGCTTTGCACTGCAGTGAAGTCTTCAGACTTGAACTGGTCCAAACACCAAATCCTCCTGTTCAGTTATCCAGACGAGTTGGTGGGACCCAAGAGTGTAGTTATAATTAACAGTTTTTCCAATGTTTAACGCCTTGCACTTTTGGAAGTTGAATGGTAGTTTGTTTCTCAAAGACCAATCGTGCAATGTGTTTAGATCCTTCTGCAAAGCTTCACAGTCATCATTGGTACGTATGCTTCTCCAAAGCTTTATATCGTCTGCAAATAACATAATCTTGCATTTAACACGCTCGGGAATGTCGTTTGCGTATATCAAAAACAAAATCGGTCCGAGGACCGAACCCTGGGGCACTCCGCTCGTAATTTTAAATGATTTCGATAAGGCGCCGTCCACTCTGACTTGGGCACTCCTGTCGCGTAAATAGTTTTCTAGCCAAGCAAGAAGTTTTCCTGATATCCCGTGCAATTCAAGTTTCTGGATTAAAATACTATGATTGACGCGGTCGAAAGCCTTTGACATGTCTAAAAAGCATGCGTGGATGGAGTAACCAGTGTCCACACACTCAGTCCAGTCGTTTAAGGTGAGCAAGAGGTTAGATAGACATGAGTGATGTTTCCTAAAACCGTGCTGTTCAGTCGCAAGCAGTCTATTGTTGTCGAGGTGATGGGTGATCTTTTCCGCTACTAAACTCTCTAGCACTTTAGAAATTACTGGCAACAACGTAACTGGTCTATAGTTCGCAGCGTCAGATCGACTCCCGCCCTTGCAGATTGGTGTGATGATACCAGATTTCCATTCCGCGGGAACGATACTATTTTCGAGCGAAATTTGGAATAATGTGCTGAGTGGACCACACAATGAGGATGCGCATCGTTTGAGGATAAAAGTAGTGATTCCATCTGCTCCTGGTGACTTTGCGGTATTCAAACGAAGAAGTTTGAGCATGACACACTCATTGTTTATTGAGATTTCATTTAGTATTTCATTGGAAAAGCCAATCGAATGCAGCGTAAGATGCACTGATTCCTTGGGGCAAAAAACTTTGCAGTAGTAACCTGCAAGAACTTCGGCAGCCTCGAAAGCAGTCGTAGTTAGACCTTTTGGTGTGGCGTTGTTATAAATTTTACCGTTAATACTTTTCAGCAGTCAGATGAGAAGTTTAGACAGGAAATTTGCCTACTACGTTACGTATTAAGTAGACAAAATAGAAAATAAAAATACATTTCAGAGTATTATTAACAAACTATTATTCCAAAGGTATGACATTATTTTTTTGCAAGCGAAAATTTAGTCAATAAATTTAAGATGAAATCTGGAGAGCATAAAGCAACACAACATTTTTTTAAGTAGTGGAGCACGATTTTCGAAAAATACCGGGGTTCTTTAAAAAAATTCACATTAACAACACCATACGCTTTGAATTTATACCCGGGAAATCATTTAAAAGTGTCCACTTTCGAGTTGAAATACGCGGTAGCACAGAGCATATGATATTTGACCATCAAATGCATGGTCTATGGTCGAATCCCTCCGTGTTAATTACGTGTGATATGCCAAACACAAATGCACATTATACCCATATAATGTAAATGTAGAGTGTTTTCGCAATTAGTGCTGATAAAGAGCTTTCGGTTGATATATACAACACTACCTCCGGAAGGATTGTATTAATACGGTTAGAGCGGTAATGTTCTCTGAATCATTAGAAGATGGTCGACGTCAGTCGCTATCTAATGATATTATAAACCAGCCATACAGTCAAACGAGCCATGTTCGGCGAGGGCTCTAAGGGAACCAGTTTGCACGACATCGATTCAAAAATCAGATTGAAGTGACAACCAGGACAGACATACCCGGGTCGGTGTTGTGGTTTCGTGTTTTACTTGTATAAGAATAATTTGAGTTCTTATCCTTCACTTGAATGTAATAAACGCGTGGCAAATTGACTTCAGGAAGTCACGGAACGCAATCAGCGTGATTAACGCTGGATCGAGTGACCTGAATCCTTTGTAAACAACGCAATAGAAGCCAAAACAAGGAATGGAATTCAGCCTCAATTGACCTGACAAAATTCCCCCTACACTGGTACTGTGACTAAACAAAGAGCATGTGGAGAACTATAATCGAACGTGTTCCGACGACTGAAAAAATCACTGTAGGCAATCCCATTATCTAGCGGGTATATAAAATGTGTGAATGATCATAAACGAGCGTATTGACATCCTTGATAGACAATTTTGAAAGAAAGGTGACCAGATGAGGTGTGAAGCAAACTATCCACGAATGACATGCAGACACCATTCTTCGTTGTAAATCGAGAGTAGTAGGCGCTGAAACGATGGACAATGACAATTGAACCGGGAATAATTTGGGTCCCAGAAGGATTGTATTTGATATAATGCTAGCGAGAGTACCCTCAAAGACATGAGGCGGACACCGTCAGTCACTATCGAATTATATTCAACTCGTTAACGTTGCTCAAACGAGCCTTGCGTGGAGAGGGCTCGAAATGTACCAGTTGACACGATGTCGATGGAAAAATCAAATCACAGCATCAACCAGGATAGACAGTGTTGTGGCTATGTGATTTGTCTGTATACGATAGGCGTGTGTTCTTATCTTTGTTCTGTCTATAATAATCGCGTTTCGCCAATTGGCTTTCTCTTTTGTCGTGGGACTCGTGGGTGAAAGCGATTAGCGTTCGACAAGTTGACCTCAGAGATGAATCAAGACAAAATCTTCAAGTGGGTGTTAAACGCAGCGGGGTTGAGATAGTTAATTTTGGATCGATGACCCAAAAAGTGGTGATAAGAGGCCAGATACCACACATTAAGCGATGGCTAAAATGTTGGTCTAATGTACCGGAAGTCGGCCGATAATCTGAAGCAATTCTTGTGAATCACGAAGCGTAATAAACGTTCTATCCGAAAACGTGTTCACTTTTAACTCACTAATCTATGTAAAAATGAACGTGAAAAAATAGCTGGACAAATAACTGCGACTTTGGATGAATTCATAGTATAGGGGAGAATATGCTAACGCAATCGAGGCCAGAGTACTTTTCTTTAATTTTAACTATTTTTTTACGTTTCCTTTCAATGTGTTGATTTCAGCACGATTCCTTCTGAGGTCAGCCTTTCCTGCACTCACACCGAATCCCCTCAGCGCAAGATAACGCCAGTTGTTCAAACGTTTATTATGCACAGATAGATTAGTTATATGCCAATCCGAGAATTACAGTGGAGACCTCAAATATGTCTCCATCGGTTGACACTTCCATCTGATTTCGCATAGGTTATCTTTCAAACCGGTAACTCCGCCACGGACGGTCCCAAGCCCGTCTGAGAAAGGAGGATGGTTGGGTTTAGGGCTAGCAATCCTATCCCGTGAAACCTACATTGCTACGGAAACGATGACAACAGATCCGTGGTTCGGTCATGTCTGCAGGATGGATCCTAGTTCGCATACGAAGGTAGCCATGCACTGGCATCCGCAAGGTAAACGAAAAAGGGGACGGCCCAAGGAAACTTGGCGCAGAACGTTGGAACGCGAACTACATGAACAAGGATTCAAGGTGCAGACGGCAACGGAAGCAGCGACAGACCGGAACCACTGGCGTGAAGTTGTCTTCGCCTCATGTGCCACCCGCCACGGAGAGGACTGAATGAGAATGAATGAATCTTTCAAACCGGTACTGTTTGAGCTGTCACAACTTTGGGCTTGATTGACATACCTGGATGAATTGCATATGGTTCGATAGTTGTAAATATTCTCCTGCAATTCTTTTATAACCCAAAAGTCCCATAAGTTATTGACCCACTGCAATCTGACTTATAGCGTTTCGTGTTAGGTAAACCCCGAAATGCACTGGCCCTGTGCCACATAGCCCCGTTAAATTAAATGATAAATGGCATAGTCCAAAAAGCGCCCGTAATAGTTATTTCAACTTATCATCTCCACACGTAGCACAGCAACAATTGTCGATATAAATTTCTTGGTACAAGTAAAGCTTGGTAAACAAATACCTACGTTATTGCATACTTGATTAATCGATACCCGCAAAGGTGCGTAAGATATTATATAATATATATAATATCCCAAATTACTCAACTACATTCAGAATAACAGTCAGTTTTCGGAAGACATTTGAAAAGCTATGACAATAACCAGTGCAGTGTTGTGTTCATAGCCCCTCACTCAGCAAGAATAAAGAAGAAAAAGAAGAATATAAAAAATTTTGAAAATACACTTATCAAATTCAGCCTTGAACATGTACATAAGAGATCTGCTACCACGTGCTTCTCACCGATGAAACCGATGTTCAAGCGGGTGATTCACTGAATGCAGAGTGTTGGACAGCAGGATCAAATCGCCCCTGATACAGCGGTTCAAAACGTCGAATAGGTTCACAGTTGCAATCCTTTCCCCCATTAACTATTGAGTAATCTAGTCACCAGTTTTGTAGCGCGGTGTTATACACGTTGCAGCAAAGCCATGCCATTCTGTAACCATAGAGACCATGCTAGGACATAGTATTGGATTGTTGTCCGGATTTAGATGTTAATTATCCGTGGGAGTACCTGCTTGGTGAAACTACCAAAGATCCTTTTGAAAAGTGTAAAGGTTTGGCAGGAATTTTGTACACCCCAGAACACTGCCGCAAATACTTCAGGTTACTGCTAATTTACAAGCTCATGTCCGTAATCCATAAATGTGCAGAGATCCCCGAGAGTATGTGAATTCGTAGGATTTACCGACGTTTAAAATTTTACATTGTTGAATGTTGAATGATGGGCAGTTTCGTAATGGATCATGTATGAAGTGTATCGAGTACGAACTTTGATGTCATGGTAACTTCTGTGCGATACAACTTTTAGTAAGATAACTTCCTGGATTTCGTTCAAACTACATCTTAAAGGAGATGACTTTTATGAATTAATTTAGTAATCATTTTGACCCATGTATTATCCTTTTGTTTTTTTTACGCCTGATCCATGCATTACCGCTAGGTATTATATGCATAATCCTTAAGTTACTGCTGTCGTTAACCAACCGCGAATTACCTAGTACAAATTAGAGGTGCTGAATGGCGACGTTTGTTCATATACCCAGTAGTGAATCACGGCCCATGTGATTAACTTTTGTCTTGATTTGATCGATTATTAACAGCTTATGGTATTCTGTGCATACACCTCAAATCACACGTGCCTGACGATCTGCTTTGTACTGTTTGCACTCATCAAGTAGGGATAGTACAATCAGGATCTGCATGTCATAAAACATTGGAGAAATAGAAAACAAAGCCAATGTTTCATAATACTGGCATGATTAAACTGTTCAATCGCATTTATCGTCACCCAATCGGATCAGTTTAAAACCATGAACTCGAAAGAGTAATCAGCACTTACATCCCATTCGTATTGTCCCTGCGTGATGAGTATAAACCGCATGTATCTAGTTGTGTGTTGTGCGATGAAAATGCGTGAGAATACCGATTTTTTCAAAAAATAGTTTTATCTCTTATATCATAAAATAGTAAAAATCTGCAGACATTTGAGATGATGTGAGTACAAGAGACATGCGTTGAAATTCACCAACAATTTCTAAGCCCCAATGAATAATCAAACGACCGAAAACTCAACTAAACCACTTGTTTATCTTATATAACCATGAAACAAAATATAATTAGTCAATTTACGACCTTTATTGCTTGACCCCATTTGACCTTTCGAACGCGGTTTTATATTTTTAACGTTGTTTACAATGTAAAGTCCTTTTTATGCATTGCCAAGTCTGATTCTGCCTTATCCGCCAAACCGGAGCAAAATGGTTATCGAAGCATCAAAGCATTATTGAACGGGTGAATGTGTAACTGGATTTACTGTTTTAAAGATGGATACGGTTCCCAATGTGATTTGTATAATAGTTCATGGCGATTGATCAATTCGTGATAGTTTTTATGTCTAGTTTGTATTGACTGCTAAAGGTCGGTGGCTGAAAAATGGTAGCTTGATCCAGTTGATCTAAGCCGTTCCAAATCCAGCAGACAAAGGGTAATTTTACGTAGAGATACAGTCATTTGTTTGGTTTTTGTCTGCAAGTGTAAACGTGGAGTGACTGCGAAAGTTTCAAAATTAATGTGTGATAATGCTACTTATCAAGAAATCTACAAATGTGATGTAAAAATGGATGAAAGCAGCGTAGTTATTCTAATGTGCTCAAACGGATGCGCACACCCCCGCACATGTATAAAATAGATAGCAGCACTCTATTTGAACACATTCGAGATCAATCGGGAGTCCATAATAATGAAAATGAAGTTTGCAATGAATGGGTTATAGCAAGTTTTTGGTAAAGTTCCGCTTGTTGTGTGTAAGTGCGGGGCGATGTGAGCAACACATTAGCGCCTTGAGTGCTAGACCAAGAATCACTTTGTGATTCTGTTTGAACATCGTGGTTCGTTGTACGAACCCTATGTAACTGTAGCATTCACGTATAACTATGTTTACCACTTATCCACTGTTTCAAGGCTCACTGAGTGGTGTGTAAGTGCGGGGGATGTGAGCAACACATTACTTCGAACGCCAGATTGTTGAGATATCTGCCCCCAGATAGCAGCACTAGCTGGGAAAATAACTCCGACATCCTGGCACTCTGTCCAGTTTGTGAGGTTATATCTCTTGTAAAGTTTTGACTTAATGAAATCGTAAACGAGTTTTGACCCCATGTGCATAATTGACCTGCTAATTATTAAAATTTTAAAATAAATGAGCAATATTAAAAACCGAATGAGAATTTGAACCGATTATACATAAAAAACTGTACATTTATTCGATTGTATTTATTAGCTGTTTGATCTCATCCACTCTTATTCTCGAAACGTGTTGATGTACCCAAGTGAACCCCCTCATGGGAAACAGCAGCACTCGACGTTTTTGGGACACCACATAATAGCACAAAGCCTTTTCTTTGGTCACGTACTAGTATCGAATACAAATAGATAAGGGACTATCTTACTGATAGACACGTCCAAGTTCGCGTTGGCAGCACCTTATCTAGAAAAATAGACGTCACGAGTGGAGTTCCGCAAGGCTCGGTGCTTGGACCTTTTCTATTCTTGGTGTATATGAACGATATAGTAGAGAATATTGGATGCAACTTGATACTATTTGCTGATGATATTAAAATATGAAAACGTGTCAGGTCTGTTAATGACTGTATGGCATTACAACGGGATCTGTGCATCTCATTTCGTTGGTCCCCGTTAAATGAGTTACCATTTAACCCTGCGAAATGTAACATGCTGCAGCTTGGAAAATCTCTGTACCACACGAATTCGCTTGGCACGCAAGATCTCGTCTGGACCACAGCAGAAAAAGATCTTGGTATCTGGGTTTCGTTTAACCTTAAGCCTGGACAGCATTGCCGGATGGTGTACAATAAAGCTTGCCGTATCTTGAGTCTTCTCAAAAGAATATTCCGGATTTTTACGCCCGAAAACCTACCCCGGGTAATTAACACGTATATACGTCCTGTTATGGAATATTCCATCCAAGCCTGGGCACCATGGCTGAGGAAGGATATCGAACTACTCGACAGAATTTATCATCGTGCTACAAAGTTGGTCTCCCGGTACAGAAATTTGCCTTTCACAGAGCGAATGTTAAAACTGAACCTACAAGATTTTACCCAACGGCGGATACGTAGTGACCTTTTGTTGACCTTCAAAATCCTGCATTCTGTAAACCATCCCCTTAAACACTTGCTAAAGCCCAATGACCTTACTCGAACACGAACACATTCAAAGGCTTTAAGCATTTCGGATTCTCGATTGGATATACGTCGTAATTTTTTCTCGGTAAGAATTAGTTTCACTTGGAACTATTTGCTTGAAGAAATCACACGATCAGAATCTGTTGAGGTTTTCGCTTCCAAACTCGATGAGTTTATAACAAACCATGCGAGTGTCCCTATTGATTTTTGAGATATTTTATATTTTTTATATGTTCCATATACCTGTCATCCTATGGTTATTGTTAAGCTTAATGCTTTTTCTAACATACAATTTTCTGAGTTCTGAGGGGTTGATACATTTACGATTAACCAATCAGGTGTGCGCTGATTAAAGCGAGCACAGGCATCACGTGAACAAACGGAATATTGCGAGGAAAATTCTGACAATCGGCTTACAGAAAATTTATCAGACGTAAGATACGATTGAACACAGCTGGGACGTACGGAATAGTGAAATTAGAAGCAATACTACGCCAGATAAATTATCAAAACTTGGGCAAGCTTTTTTAACAAATATATATTCATTGCCATGTTGCTTGCATTTTCTGCCTTAAAATTTTTAAAAGTAATAACCCATATAGAGATAAAGTAATCGCCGATGTTTATCCGTTGTATTGATAATCATCTGCATAATTCTTGAGTTAAACGAAGCGCTGCAGTTTGATGTACGGTGTTTGAATCGCGATTTTCAATTTCACAGGAGAATTTGGTTGTTCAATCTGCGAATAACTCTGTAACAAATGCAAGACAACAGCACAAAATTCCCTCAAAAGGCCATCGATGTCCATACGGCAGGCGCTTTAACACAAATCTGAATATGCGATTAAATTTCACCCAATGGAGTGGATGGTAAGCTGTCAATGGTGTTCCTGTTTCGCATCTGGGTATGGTAGGTATCACGGTTAAGCGCAACTACGTCGGAATTTTAATCGGGATCGGCTAATTGAAGTTGAATCTCACATCCGCTGTGCCACTGCGGCCCCACCACACCTCTTTAAAATTGGTTCCACTTCCTAGACCAGCAGTCACAACACTTCAAATACCGCATTCCCGATTAAACTTTCGCATATACTTTTACACAGTCCTTGTATACATTCTGTGAATGAGTTTACCCCATAAATTGTGTCCTCGCCGACTGAAATGATCTTCAAACAAACGTTACGATCTTTTATTTTGAATAATAATATATTGTCCCTAAACTACTGAGTACCTCTCAGTGCTCCCGTTTCACACACACACCTACACACTTGGAGAAACAAGTTTCCCTAAACATATTTCCGGTCAACATTTCCCAATTTCACGTCATACATGGAGTTACTTTTACTCCAACTTTGTACCACACGAACGCAAACATTGAAGTATGATTTGTTTAAATTTATATACATACATCATATGGTTTATTTGCCATTTTCACCGTAAATCTTCGTCTGCAAGCTGGGGAGGATCAGATACAGCTCTTGGCTGTTGAACGCAGATCAGGCCGCCGGGGTGCAACTGAAGCTCAACGACCGAGTTCTGCCTATCGTTGCAAGCGCTGCAGGAGAGATTATTCCTCCAGAATCGGACTGTTTATTCATTCGAAAAGCTGTGGAACATGAAAAAAATCATGCGAATGTGATGTACATCTATGGTCGACATCGACCGAAGGAGGCCAGCAACAACCGTAAATCTTGAATGGTGCTACCGACATAAAATTAATTTCTTTGTTATATCGCAAGGCATAAAATGAAACGCACCAATGAAATCACAAACTGGTCCGGAGAGAGCTGTCTGTCTTTAAATCGATCACCATCATAAGGGCTTCCAGAATGTCTTCATATCGGAGACACTTTATTCCAGTTACATCAAGGTAGCTTTGTTAAAATGAACTTCTCATTGAACAATTACGTTCAAATTTATCTCGGTGATAATAATTGTTTGTTTTATGTGAATATTTTCAGGTTTACTCTGTACAGAATTTGTTTATATCACTCTCCACTGCGCATATAGTGAAATTTCGAAAGCATTTATCTGGCATTTTGTTCGCGCAAAAATACACCCAAATCCGTGAAATATCATTTCTGACAATATGTTCTACAATTATTGGCACTACGAAATAACCTCATCAAATTTATGCTATCCGTGAGTTAAGCACGCGAAAACTTTTGTGCAACACATTCACACAAACGGTCCGTGATTAAAGTTGCGTATTTTTGAACCAGTTAATTTGTTATCAAAGCTGCTTGATTATGTTTTGAGTGGGATCAATCTCTCACGCGTACCTGATTGCCAGCTGGAAGATTTTAATCGGTTTACTTACAAAAATTCGCATACTGTTCTTATAAACCCCAGCTTCGATTTGCAGAGATCTCATGAAATTTAATACCTTGGAAAATATGTTGATATTACAAATACTCGCGAAATACAAATCACTGTGTTGAATTTTAAAAAAAGGATTGCATCCTGAATTCCACTGAATACTACATAACCAGTAGCTATGATTGCGATTCCAAATAGCACAAATATAAACAAATTTTTTGTCATCGTTATCGATTTATATACATTTGTGGACGTCCGTGGGTGGCCAAAGCTAGAGCAGAAGAACACTTTTGGATCACGTGTTCGTATTGGAATGTCCGTTTTTGGACCTGAAATGTTGCAAATGTTATTGTGGGTTGATAAATCATCGAATATCTTCATTCCTCTGACGAAGACAGGGCAGTGTGTGGTGAAAATTCAAATGAGAAATAGGTAATCAGAAAGTTTGAATATACAAAATCCCTCATCCGAACATATCGGCAGTGATGTACAAAGTTAAATGGACAAGCATATTGTTGCCAGATTCTTAATCAATGTAGATAAATCGATTGTCACTTAAGGGAGAATGCGAGGGGGTTTTTAACAGCCGTAACATATAAATGAACTTGCTAGAGGCAAATAAAGTTAGGGAAATGTATGGTAGGCATCATTGACACGAGCAATTTTTCCTTAAAATGAACAATAACATTGGATATGTTTAAGATTGATTGACCAGTCATCGTTTTGAAAATAAAAAGCAATCAACTTGTATTTGAATACCACTATTCAATTTGCTTCCATCAAAAAGCCACGATGTTCAAATACAAAATCACAAAGTGTTTACTGATACAACATTTAGGATGTTTGAAATTGTGAGCTCAACAATACATTGAATGCAATCATTCAGAACAGTGTTTGGATAGCGTTTCGCTATTTATACAGAAGTTACGTTAGCTCAAGGACGATAATGAAGACAGATAACTTGATTAAATCCTATCAGCTTAGATGTGGGAACTTTTTCACTATTTTAGGTACGACTAATTCATTGTGGATAACAACTAGTAAATTGTACCAGACATAATGGGGTGTTGATTTCCTTGAAAAGAAGCCCCTCTTGAATAGAAACACTTCTTATCTATTGCATTGCCTTAACCCTGGAAGTAAATTCACAAAGTAAGATCAAGTACAAATTGCTTTCCATTTTTAAACTATTTGACACAATAAGATAAAATCTTCCGGTTCACTGATGAATCATTGATGCACACATTGTCTTATTTTAAATGTTTGAGGCAGGTCAATCGAGGCCGAGCTGGGTTCGCTCTTCTAACATCGTCAAGGTTGATTGCAGGGGTTCGAGGACACTCGACGGAATATAACCCACGTCACCCCGAAATTCACACTCACTTGTCGATTGCCTCCAACTTCATCCCCTAGGCCAACCTTTTCAAAGCTAATCGTATCCACCAATGTATTTCACAAAACAAGTGAACGACAATTTGTCAAGACATTTACTAAGCACACGACAAAGATTAAAGCACACGCCCATCTAGTATAGGCTAATCCCGTTACCACTCCACTGTCCTCAACATGTCTATAACTGATGCAACTTTGATCTGCTTTGTCAATGGGTTTTGCGCCTTCCGGCTTGTTTGACCGACTTTGAAGTATTGCAAATCGTCCGATAGCGGCTGACTTCATGCGTCGCCTTTCCGAGGATGCTATAGCTTGAACTATTTGCTTGAGATTTTTCTGAACTTCGAATTATTGCTAGTATGCGATTGTTATCGTCGGTCGTTTGGGCGCTTACTTGTTTTATGTTGTACCTGAATGTGATGTTCTGTGCATTCTCAGGAAGTTAGTGATTAACATTCATCAATAAGATACAACAAGATACATAATAATTATCAATCACTAATTCGGCATCGGGTATTGAATAAACGCGATTGCATGGGGTTATACAACGTAGTAGTGAAGAAAAAGATGATGGTATATAGGGCGTGCATACTAAACACTTTACTTTATGACAGTGAGACCTGGACCACCCACGCAAGATACTGACGAAAGCCGAATGCTTTCCATTTAAGAGGCATCCGTCTTATCTTGGATTGACAAAATGGATAATCCTGAAGTGTTTTCAAAAGCTGGTTTACAGAGTACGTTCAACCTACTACGACAGCGTCGCCTAGGATGTCTTGGTCACGTCTACAGGATGGAAAATGGTCGTATTCCCAAAGATAGACTCTATGGTGAGTTGAACTCATTATGTCGACTTTCGAGTAGACCTCACTCTCAGTACAAAGAGATTTGTACAATAGATATGAAAGCTCTTCAATTCAACTTTAATGGTCTAAAAAGCATATAGCTTGACAAAAACCACAGAATAATATGGGAATTACGAATAACATGGGTAGATAAACGGGATTTGTTTGCTTACTGAACAGTTCAGGAATCAAGTAAAAATCCGTTGGACAGAAACTGGTTTCAAAGTTCAAAGCTTTTATGGTGTAAAATATATAGGTTCAAAGTTTGCATTGGTCAACATGAAATTGTCCAAATTCGATTTGAATATATCCAAGTTGGATGAATGTGCAACATTACAAGGTATGTAATTCCATGTAAAGCATACACGTACATAATAAAAGTACCTTCAACAGTTTAGTCTCGAGTCGGGAATATGTACTGTATAGTCGTGACTCCGGTTGGTTCTGGGTGGTAGTCGCATGAATAGTTGATTTAGGGGATGGTTGAGGGTATGCAGTATATTGAACATAAGTATCAAATCACATCTAAGACGGTGGTAGCGTTAACCCTACGTGTTGGGAAGAACTTGCTTTTAACCACTCACTATGCAGACACTGTGTGAAGTGTCATGTCCAAGCGGCAGTGGACCAGATACAGCTCTTAGCTGCTGAACGCAGATCACGCCACCGGCGTGCAACTGACGTTGAACAACCGAGTACTGCTTAAAGAAATGAGCCCTGTGGGAGAGATTGTTTATCCCGAATCGGTCTGCTTAGTTGTATGAAACGCTGTTGAGCATGAAACCATCATGCGCTTGTGATGTACATTCATGGTTGACAACGACCGAAGAAGGTCAACAACAACAACAACATTAAAACGCAGAATCTAATCTTACGACGAATGCATACATGCTGATGCTGTGAAAAATGCTGAGGCAGATAGTCACAAGGTCCAAATAGTTGGGTGGGTGGATGAAATCTTTATGCTGAGTGAACATAATCTAATCAAGATTCGTTCATTGTTTAATAGTATAGAACATTTCTAAACCTTAATTACGTTAACCGTGCGCTTTTAAGTATTAAGGTCAAATTGACATCTGATGCTGACCCCATTTGTTTGTATACGACATGTTAAGTAAAAGCGACCAACTTTTGCCTGCGTGAATTGACACCACCAGGCTTCTATGGCCTGCTTTGCGTTAAGAAAAATGTTACTTATTTGCGTTGTTTCACGCTTAGTAGCGTTCGTTGATCTGATTATCACGATCTTGACCGTATAAGGCGGTTCAACCGCTGATTTTGGTCATGCCAACGTGACTCGACACCCCCTTAAGCTAATTATTGAATGCTCAGTGGTAAGGTCAAAACAGAGGTGGTGGATAGAATGGTGCGTAGCCATCTTCCTTGACTATCACCCTTGGTCTGACGAAGCGTCTGTGTCAGAAGTGAAACGTTAACGAAAAACTGCTCTAACCGATTGCATACAAATTTCTTTCCATTTTAAATACACAATTGGTCTCAAACATATTGCAATCAATTGACGTATACAACTGTTGTGCAGGGTGGTCAAAGCTGCAACTGAACAATAATTCGCCTATCCCGAACGGTCAAATCAGGCCTGACCTTGAAAGCCAAAAAAGTACTAGCGCGTGGTGATAGCTTGTTCTAAAGCTACGTTTAGGTGCAAAAATCGATTTAATCGTAAATGAAACCACCGTATTCTGTCCAAATATTAATGAACAAACACAATAAGATGTCCATGCCAAAAGTGGTGCTGATTCTGAATTAATTAATTCAACGCTGACAAACGAATACTAGTCAATCGAACCTGTGAGAAATTTCTGAAGGTTTCCGAAACCGATTCAGATAGTTTTTATTTCAGGCAGGGTAAACGAAGATCAGTCTTGCGCAGAAAATCAGTCTGGGGACTTTTGATGTCGATGACTACAGCTAGACACGAAAAGTCAATTACAGGAAAACGGCAATAGTAAAACTGTTGGTTTGGTTGCAAATTGAACTATTAAAAGAATGGCCATGTTCATTTTTATTTGTGACCAATTTTACAAACTTTGTTTATGAACATTCAAATGCAAATAAATTAGGCAAACGACTCGATAGCTCTTTGCGTTAAGGATTGTTCATGCCAGTGATTCGTGAAGGATTTGTCTGTAAACGTATTTCCAAACCCACAAAGGTTGTTGTTCGGCATGAGTAAAATACAAGTGGTGACCTGCATTGGTCCCTGAACCGAGGTTTGGTAAGAGTCGAGTGGGTTTCATGAATGTAGCCCAATAAGGCTTAATACCTAAACCGGCAGCTTCTCTCAAGATCCCCGTAAGATAAATATCGTCCAGTTTGAACGGTCTGTGGGATTGAAAAGCATGGAACCATTTTCGGAGTCCAGAGAGAGGCACGGTGAATCCACCAGAATCGAGGTCACAAAAAACAGGGAATTCAGATTTGGGCCATTCAACGAAAGACAACTCATTTAATTTCTTCATTTTCCCCGGTTTTGGGCGCTTTGGTTTGACGTTCATTTTAGTGTAGCAAAAAAGGCTTTCATTGCTCTTCCCCGAATGACGCTGAGCTAAGAGAAAGCTGCCCAAAAGTGGAATGTTAGGAATCAAACTGTCGTTGATAAAAATCACGTTGCCCGTCGTTTGAGGACACCTATCACATATAAAATTAGTGGCCAACATGATTTTATTCACCAGACTTGTGTGAGTACGTTTCAATTGTAACAGCAATAGGTCTTGTTCGACTAACACTTCACGGATCAGTAAGTCAAACTTCACAGGATTAATATCCAACTTAGATGAAAGCGTGGTAAAGAAGAAGTAATTAATGGACCCGACCGAAAAATCGGATTCTTGATCTGATCCATCAAAGCTGAAATGTTTCAAGGAAGCCCATGTTTGCCGTATGCGTTCACGGATGGCCACGTGTTGAGAATTCGAAAAGATAACGAACAATAAATCAGTTCTGATTTGTGAACACAAACGTGGTACAAACAAACTGGCTCGAAAATCGAAAGAATGTTTACGGGCAAACAAGGATTTGAGCATCAGGATGGTGTTCTCTATGACAGCACGTATATCTAGCGTGCCGTTCACCGAAATCCTCCTAGTTTTAGATTGATCCACTTTAAAACGCACAATCCGCTTCGACCTTGAAACACTGAACAACGTAAAAGGACGAACCGTCCCTCGTGAACGAAATTGTGGGTTAGGCAGATTAGAAAATGTCAGCTCTTCTGTTTGAGAAAACTCCAATAAAGGTCGATCGAGTGAGGTAATAAATTCTTCTTGAAACGTTTGCGGCGCTGGCCACAAAGGAGCCAACTGCTGCCCATAATATAGCCGCACAAATGAGCTATTCTTACGGAATCGTCCACTATTCGTGATTTGAACAGAATACGGAGTTCGTTTAGGGGCACGAAATGTTTGATGAATGAATGTTGTCATCCACAACAGCATACAAAAATACATCGCGGCAAGAACGTACGAAAGCAAAGCAGAAACATAACATCTGGATTTCTCCATAGCACTAAAGTTACGAATAAATTACTGATTGCTATTCATAATTTTAAATAGCCAATCAGCTGGAAAGAATGTAGGCGTTCGTTCGAGGATACGAATCGATAATGAGAAAAAAGAGGATGGAGAAAACAAATCGATGCGAGCCTGATTGACTAGAAATTAGGTCCAACTGAAATGTATGCCAATAGCGCTAAGCAGATATTCGACCGCTACTTCGTGGCCTTAAGTGTTGACAGAACAGAAATTATTTTCAACTGTACCGAAATGTTGAGTAACATAGCAACAGCAATTGTTTACTAATGCCGCTCATAATGATTTTCATGATATACTTTCGATCGAAATTTTGTTTCAAGATTCGTGCATGATGTGTGCAAACAGCACGAAACCGGTCGTTGGATGTGTGACGGAAATGCATGCAAACGAACATTTTTGTTCGTATATATAGAGAGTAAGATAAGCAATATTATCAGTGAATGATGGTGGGAAATGTGGAAATTGGTCGATCAGATTGCAAATTGCGCGGTGGTTAAAGTGTAGTTGATGGCTTGACAACATTTTATGCGCAGTTTTTGTTGTTGAAAGGACACCTTAGCGCAACCAGATTTGCTATGGAAATCCGAAATGATATCCACACAAACCCCGCGATTGTGCGGCACTATTTGAATTTGTACGACTTAAACAAACCACTAGGAATTCATTTGACCCGTTGATATGTCTTCCACTGTGATCCACGCAACCACTCACTACATACGAGTCAAACCAACTGAATGGATAAATGGGCTTAATACACCAATCGTCATGGAAGATTACCATTCGGATTCTACTAATTCCCGCTCTGCGGCACTTCTTTCTGTGGTTTGCGAAGTACTTGTGTGTGTGGTGTACTACAGCTTCGGCAAAACAGCAAGCTCTGAAATCTTCCCTTTGCGCATCACTGATAAAGAAACGCACACTGGCAGCTAGCTTGTGTCACTGAACGACTGAACACAAGTATTTGACAGCGATTTTTTGCATGGATGCCTATTACTGCTATATCGAGGTTTTATTATCTCGATGGTCATTGATTACTCCCGAGAACGTTGGATGATGTCGACATCACTGGAGACCTTATTGTCAGGTTTTAAACTTATCTTCAGAACCTTTACGCCTGTAACGTTGCCAAGAATCATGAAGACCTACTTAATTCCAACAATGGAACACGCATCGCAAGCATGGACTCCGTGGATGAAAAAAGATATATTCTTGCTTGACAGGATATATCATCGTGCAACTAAACTCGTGCGTGGTTTTCGAGACCTTACATACGAGGAAAGGTTGAAAAAGCAAAAGCTCCCCACTCCCTTTCAACGTAGACTTCGAAGTGACGTTATAATTACTTACAAGATATTGAATACTCCAGATCATCCACTCAAACATTTGTTCAAATACCGTGAATATTACACGTAACCACTCAGCGGCACTACAAATTCCCCATTCCCGTACTAATTGTCGCCGATATTTCTATTCGGTACGTGTCTGTTTCCTGTGGAATGCCCTTCCCGAAGCAATTATCTCCTCTCCCTGTATCCAAACATTCACTCGTACCTTGGACAATTATTTGTTACTTAACGATTTGACGATGCCTGTGTATTGACTCAGGGTAAGCATATTACTTGACTCCAGTGACATCGTATAATTGATTTTTTTATACCTCTTATTGAACGCATATTTACTATGATATGGTAATTGTGAAGCTATGTGCTTTTTGTGACCATAAATTCTTGAATCTTGAATCTTATCTATCTGGTCACAAGATGAAACTTAGAATAAACTGGAAAAAATTCATGCTATTGAAACCGCTGGCGGAGTACAAGTTTCAGTGCTTGGTGTGGTATGGAAGAAAATTGTTCTTTTCGCTGGAGAGGTCAACTGTGAGTAACGATAAAATTAGTAAATGATTGCTTAATTTTACAAGCAGGCTTGAATGAGCATCATTGGTGTTTAATTGAAAACACGCTGGCTGATATGTATTTAACAGTGACACGCAAGCACAACTTTCTTTACCACTAAACCGCTGTTTCAAAGCTCACTAAAGTCAAGCTTACTGTTTACACCTGATGACGGCAAACAGCCAGAAACCGAGTGTGGATTGTAAGTGATAAGGATGTGAGCACCATAATTCATAAGCTTGCTTATAAATTCCACAAGATTGAACGTTGCATGTTGACAAACCCTTCAGATTCCATCTAAACGTGCTTGCAGATTACTAGGATTATATCGGCGAGATTTCGTGTTATTTCCGCCGGTCACATTACACAAACATGCAATTTATAGATATACACAATAGTGGACTACGGAGCTCAAATTTGATTATCATGGTTGGAGGATATAGCACTATTTAATAGGATTACCATAAACCAACCAAACTGGTTAACATACACTATGAACAGACTCAGATTTAATAACAACCGTTAGTAGGCTTATTTTCACTTACAGAATACTAAAAGCAGTGTCAAGCCCAATACATCCATTAACATTGAGTTACGGTTTTTCGACACTTAGTCACAGCCTTAAGCTACAAATACCATACACCCACAGCTACAAGTTAATTATTCCACACGCCAGATCAAATTGTCGAAGGTTTTTCTTTGCTGTCATTTTGTTTTGTATGGAACTCCCTGCCCCCACATAGCATTTGCGCAACAAGCCTGAACATGTTCAAGGATGAACTCGACAAGTATATGTTGACCAAATCCAAACTTGCACCTGAATACACGTGCTGACTTTCCATATGGATAAAACATTTGTGTTGTTTTTATGCATTCCTCATATTTTTTAATCTGTTGTTACTGTAAAGTATTTGCTTTTTGGACCAATAAAACTTTGAATTACCCATATTGACGTACCACTTACGTTCTTTCTGGGACTTTCCCATCATGAATTGTGTCCTTGCATAATAAACTGATTCTTAAACAAAACACAGGCGCTTTGTAATTGACTGTCAGCATTAGTTTACCAATAAATATGAATCCCCACTTTTATTAATATACATTTGTCACCAATTTTTCTACATACCATTACCTAAGCCGAATTATTTTACTAATTTAGAACTGCCTGGATCGAAAGCTGAAACTCTGAATTTGGGGATTTTCGTACGTATATACTAGGATACTGTACATCCGAACGAAGTCGAGTCGAACATTTTCTTCAGCGGTGTGATACGGAGCTCCATCTATCTGAAACTCAACACCAAAGGCATGCGCAGCAGTAAATGCCTCATTATTAAACGACCCGCACACTCGAGTGAACCATAGAAATGATATGTGTGGAACGTCTTAATTAATTCGAAGACTCTATGGGAATTCGCGTGTAAGCATAGCTGAAAATTTTTTTCTCGGATGAAATGCAACAGATGAAGTGTTGTTTCTCTCAGTGAGCATATTCGGATATTATACAGATTCGAATCGAATGATAACAACGCGGATCGCAAAGTAAATAACAATGGAGAGTGAACACAGAGAAAGCAGGTCAAGAAATAATCGAATGATGGACACTGATGGAAATAATTCGCGTATCACACAGTAAAGCATCTGTGTGATTCAAAGATTTATGGTTAAAAAGTTAATGCTTTAAAACACCACAGGATTACGGGATGAATGAAAATATAATAGTATAAAAGGGTTAGAGAATATCAAATGTAAGGCTTACGAAGGATGTTCTTTTGCATCTTTAAGTTCAATTTCGCTTTAAACATTGCCAGGCATGGAGAGTCAACCACATGTTGGATTAGGGAATTCCAAAGAAATATATCACGTACGGCGAAAAAATGGCGCCGACATGTCCACGTGTCACTGTCACATCACACACATCAAGCCAGTGTTTTTTAGTGGATGTCTTTCGGTAGACACAATACTATAGGTCGAGAATAATATCGCGTCGTGTCCTCCTTTGGGTAAAGTCACAGACCCAGGCAGAAAAGATCAGCTATCAAATTAGGCCTATAATCCCTCAAATGATACTACTCTAAATAGTTGGTACGGGTAGTAAAGAATTAGCCAACCGGCTACATTGTTGAAAACGATCAATCACGCAACAAACTTTGGCACGCAGCGCAGTTGAAAAGAACTTTGAACACATTTACATTACAGATTAATCGGGCTGAGCGATTAAAGACGGTAACTGCGATCGATCTCCGTATGTACCCGGTAATCAAAACTTGACTGAAACAATAGGTTGTAGTCAGTTTTCCAACGTCTCTAACTTCTCAAAATTGTGATATGAGACAGCAAAATTGTTAAGAGAACGCAAGTTGCACCACGTGGGTTGTAGATTACGTAAAATTAGGCTTCAACACGAAAAACGTGATCGTAGTGAGGGTGACGCTGAAATAATTTTAACAACGATGCTGAAAGTTCGCCAACAGTGACACATCAATATGCATCGCAAGCATAAGGCCATGCATTATCTTTTATGCAACAGTTTACCAACAGTAAATATGAATGACGTGAATCAGGACACATTTGTCTTAACGGAGATCAATTATCCAACATTGATAACCCATTTACGAATGATCGTCAAATAATTGCAATGATGATGCTCAATGCAGCAACATGACACCACCTTCGTGGTTTCAGTGCATCGAATTTTAACAAAAGCGACCTTAAAGCAACAGACCAAACTTATCCAATTCGGGACGACATACGGTAGCGTTTTGAACAGGTATTTGTCCGTTTCCGAAGACAGAGATGAATCTTCCGTTCCAATAATGTTGCAACGATATTCGGTCTTAGATTAAGCGGAACTGAAAATCGTTTTTGAAGTGTTTTGACGTCAACTACTGCACTACTGTACGTATACTCTCGATTTCTGAACAGCTGATGTATCGAGAATGTATGTGAAATGAATGTGACAGAGTTTGCATAGCAATGTTGATTTACTAGAGCTGACAATAATGGCCATAATCCGATCTCGTTCTATTGTTGATCATACCGCGATAATCCTAAAACAGATTTAAAGATAAAACTGCATGACTGTAAGAAAAGCTACGTTAATATAGCTGACACAACTGAAGCATCGACAACCCAGTCAACTGTAAATGTATCAATGCTTCGAATCGAAATCCCTAATTTGAAATAAGATTTAACACGTAACCTGATAGAACTGATAACTGCACCATAGAAAACCGAGCAAAATGTTGGTCGCGTTCGAAATGTCTAAAAAATCGTCATTAAATGACGTCATGTGACTCCGAGACCCGATAAAAAATAAAGAAACTATGAAGACTACAAACTAACAATAAAACTCGAAAACACATTGGCTTACACAAGCACACTTAAGCAATACAACACGCAACAAATTCCACGACATTCCATGACCAGAAACACAAGTGCGACTTCCCGAACTTCAATTAGATGTTCATCTATCATGCATCGACGAACTTTCTCCATGTGCAAAAAAGCAATTTATATATCAGATTCCGAGTTGAATTATCACTCGAGAACAATAAGTTGAAAGACGCTTTTAATTAACATCTCGTGGATCAGTCAACCCGAACAAGGATTTTCATCATGCAAAGAAATTTGAGTGCAATCGGTTAGAGCAGTTTTTGGGTAAGTGATTTTCATCAATCTCATTGTCAAGTTCTACAATACCCAAGGTCAATGTCACTAGGCACACAGCAACAACCCAACCCGATAAAATCACTAGTGATGCGGGCGAGGGTTAATGCATCATCTATTAAGACAAATTATGAATAAAGACCGTGCAACACAGATGAAGACTGTACACAGGCGGATGTACGTCGTAGTTGCCGTCGGTAATGCAAGAAGCAAAATTTAAATCCAATCATTAGAAATGGCAATTTGATTCTAAAGTAACAATTTATCGTAGATCACGCATCATGGAGCACTGATGTGAAGCCAGATAAAGTGCCAAGTAACACGGAGCAAGAAAAGCACATGAGCGCGTAAAAAAACGAAAGCAGGCAAACGGAATACGCAGTTTGTTTTTGTAGTTTCAATGCAAGCGATTTTGTATTTTTTAGAAAATATGATAGGGTAATATAGGATAAAAATGAGGACACAAAAAATTATTAGCGCCGGCAGCAATATTACGAAAAGTTTCTAACCAACTATTATTTGTTTTATTCGAATCCACCCTGGCAATCGAATATGCCCCGCTGTGGTGAGTTTCTTCATCCCAGCGCGTTATATCATAGACTAGCCACCCGGTCGTTTCTTCCAGTCTATGAGAATAAGGCACAGAAAGCTAAGTGGTGATGTGGCATTCTCAAAACGTGTTCCAACCATCGCAATCGAGGTAGCATCAGCATTTCTCACAGCCTCTTTGTTTCTTGTTATTAAAACATTTGTATTTATCTATATTAGTAACGCGAAGCGGACACGAAATGCGATCAATCATACGCAGGCAATAGGTGTAAAAACCAAAAGCCGACAGATATCTTCCTTTGGGTTGGATCAGGTTGCTCAACCATAGAGGTGCATAACACGCAGGACTGTGTAAAACATCGCGTCGACAACATTAATAGCGAAGGTTTACAAAGGCAGCACCCACTGAACATACACGTTGTGAGATCTCATCCTTGACACAACCGCCAGCAGAGATGCAACTGCTGATGTAAACAAAGCTGTTGACCAATTCGAGATTGACATCACGCACAGTTAGATTTGGAAGAGATCCGCTCCAGTCCTTGATAAGTGTTTTACACTTGTCTAGTACAAAGCACATGTTCTACCATGAAGCTTCGAGTGGCAAACGGTCTATGACTCGTTGCATTGAGGGTCATCTCTAGAATTGTGAGATAAGCAGCCCTGTCGCACCCCGCTGGAGGATGACAAATGTTCGTACGCACAAACCCTAATTAAACTGTGGTAATATAATGCTTTCAAGATCCAAATATAATTCTCGGTAACTTCATATCTCAACAGACAGTTCCACGAACTTTCGTGATCGATTGAGTTGAATGCCGCTCGGATGCCTAAGAATACCACGATAGCTAACCTATGAGCCGTGTGGCGTTGCTTCAGTAATTGACGGAGTTTGAAGATTTGATCTATACCCCTTCGACAGACACGAAACCGTCTGTTCCTCACGAATTTTCCCTTCCCAGAAGACACAGAGTTCACGGAGTTTGAAGATTTGATCTATACCCCTTCGACAGACACGAAACCGTCTGTTCCTCACGAATTTTCCCTTCCCAGAAGACACAGAGTTCACAATAAGCCAGAGAATTCACCGAGAAGCTGATGAATTTGTGATGGATTTCGATCGTCGACCTACTTGAGCTTTAGCAATATCCGCCATAATGAAACATGTTCATGAATAGGAATATCAAAGACACGTTAATAAACAAGAATTGTTTTGGTGAAGAGATATATATCGCAAACGAGTAGTAAGATCAAGGAGTCTCGGGCTACAAATGTTTGCTCGTTTGCGATGGCTGGAGCACGTTTTAAGAATGCATGATGTCACTAGCGTACCACACCTCATTCATCGATCCTGGAAAAAACGTCCGAATGGCTGAAAACGTTAAGTGACGTGGTTGCAACCGAAATAGCGTCAATGCAATTTGATAATATACAACATTAATGAACTATACAAAGCGAAAACAGAAAATTCGCATTCGGTGAAATTACAACACAGCCCGCGCATTTCCATATTTCCCTCACCTATTCTTGTGATCAGGCGAACGTGTTTAGCTCCACAGATCGTGTCTATTTTGTGGACCCAAACAAAATAATCCAAAAAGTGTCAATGCGTTGAAGTCGATGGGCTCGTTGCTCTTTACCGAGAAAGGCGTGCTACAAAAAGCGAGGTTATCTCACTTCTTCTTTTCAACAAAAGCTTCGCTTTCACAGACACGCTTCAGCTAACTAATTTCGTGGCAAACTACGCGAAGCCTTCAGCAATCTCATGTTATATAGCTTCAAGTCATCAGAGATCATCAGGGATAAACGTTTCGCACAAACTTACTCGGCAGACCATCTTAATTCTGGCCCATATTTTCGTAGGTTTTCTAGCTACGCTTTTCGTCTCCAATGCTTTGGCGTTAAACGTAAACTGATTTATTACTTTATTTTTTGTATATGCCGTATTTTATGCTATTTTCATATCTCTCTAGTGCTGGACAATCAGACATCACTGTGCGGCAATAAGCCTGGATCACGTTTGAGATTTCATTCTTACATACGACTAATAAATTAAAGCTTCATGGATACCGCCAAATCATTGGCTAACCTGATTTTTGTAATGTCAACCGTCTAAACAAATTGCCCGGGATTATATATCGGGCCAACATTCAGAGAACTCAGTACTAGGATAAGTGAACACAAACCTCTATAACGTCTTAATGTCGAAGGTCTTATATTTCATTGAAATATCTTTGCAAAAAGAAACTCCTAAATGAACAAATGCAGTGGACGAAAAGACAGATTTTAATGAATCGGTGAGAGAAGTTTAGTGATAACGTTTAGCTTGACTCCGAAGCTTCGTCAGACCAAGGATGTCAGTACGAAAAGAGACCAAGCTTAAATGTCATTCACCTAACCAATCCTAAGCTGATTAAGAACTGCATAGGCAATGATGGGTACTGCGCTCGTTAAGATAGACAAGCGCGATCAATATAAGCTAACGCCCCACCGACCCTACGTGCCGTGTAATCCCTCAATTGTTTTGGACTTGGCAGGTGTGAATTACATCTGCTGTCAGATTAGCTCGATTGCGTAATCGGTGCGCAGGCTAGGGGTCACGCACGTTAATGTTTATCCGCCGCAGAACCTGACGCCAGAATGCGGAGATATCAGCCCCATCCACCTTATTGACTGCATTCTTACGAGCCTTTGTTATCTCAACCGCCTCAGCGTGAAGTCGTTCCACGTTATCCAGATCAACTCTGCGACCTGTGTCCATGCCCGTATTCAGCTAGTGTTGAGTCCAAGAGTTCTTAATGAAAGAATCCCTGTTCCCGATTCGTGGTTTCAACAAATAAGCGAGATGTTTCACTAATTCGCGTGTTGGGGATCCAATGCCATCTACCATGGGTCGCAGAGGGACACCCACCTCATGTATCTTTAAGAGCCCATAGAACCTAGGGGTCTGAGCAGATTTCCGGTATAGCCTGGGCAATAAGCTTTCACTAAGTTCCTTCTTAATTCCGCCCAAGTATCTCGAAATCACCCTCTTGCGGTTATTCCTAATCGACGTGGTTCTCCTGCTGTCAATAACTTCATAAGGACTGTAACAACATTGTAATACACGAAGGATTCGTGCATCACGTCGGGCTCACCAATTTGTAGTAGACTGACCACTACAATAATGTCCCCAACAATGTTGGAGAAAAAGCACAGGAGATAGAAGATTTATCGCTGTAGCCAAAAGGTGCACGAAGGTACAGGGAAGCAATCACAGAACACGAATAAACGGAAAGTTGTGTATCAAGGTCAATTGTTAGGCACAATAAAACAATGTTGTTACAGGACCTTTTTTGGGTATCACTGTGGCCTTACCTTTTTCGGCCCTGGTGATCACTATTCCTTCATCTGATTAAGAAGTGTTCATTGCTTATCTTGCTTACCTTTCTGGCTGTTGTTTCTTGATAATACTGGCTGTCGTTTGAGTACAATAACGTTCGACGAGGATGAGATTATGGTTAGCTTCGATGTAAGCGACGTGTTCACGAATGTGGAAACCACGAGCGCTCTAGAATTAGTACAAAAGCACTTAATTCAGACACTACATTGACAGATCGTACAAACGTGAGTGTACAGCAAATCGTCAACGGCATAACGATTTATCTGAATATGAACCACTTTTTGTTTAACGGACAGTTATACAAGCAAAAGGCTTAGCAATGGGTTCACCTATTTCCCCAGTATTAGCGAATACGTACAGGAGCATATTGAAAAGTTAGATCTAAAAAATGAAGCTCTTCGGCCAAAGATATGGTGGCGTTATGTCGATGATACATTCGTTATCATAAAACACGACAGATTGGAAGCATTCCATAGTTACCTTAACAACTTGCATCCCGAAATCCAAGTTACAAAGGAGATTGAGTCGACAAAAAGGACACTTCCATTCTTGGACTGTCTCGCGCGAAAGCAGAATGGTAAAATAAGCACTAGTCTATCGTAAGCCAATCGACACAGAAGCGGTACTCATCAGCGCCCACTCGAAAATTATTTAATTCAGTTACGAAATAGCTGTTGTACAAAGGTGAACGCTTGTGCAGCAATGCCAACGATAAAAAGCGATCCCATCACGAAGTTAGTCGTCGACTTGCTGATCATGGTTACCATAAGAGCCTAATTAAACGCCAACTGAAACGGGTAAAATACCCAGCCCCCAAACCGGAAAAAGTTTGGCGGGCAACCGTTTCTATACCTGACGTTAAGGAAGCGTCAGAGGAGATAAGTCGAATCTTGAATAACGCAGCTATATGAGTAGCGTATAAAAGGGGTATAACGCTCAGATCCTAATAAACGCATCTCAATGATTAAACACCTTCAGGCTGTTCGACGAATTACGTATATAAAATCAACTGCAAGTGATGCTCGGGAGTATATATCGGGCAAACATCCAGAGAACTCACTACTAGGATAAGTGAACACAAAAAACGAATCAGTAAGCAACCAGTGAATATCAATCACTGATCAGAGATTCAGCACTAGCTGAATACGTGCTGGACAGAGGTCACACAGTTGATCTGGATAACGTAGAACCATATATGGAACGACTTCACGCTGAGGCGGTTGAGATAACAAAGGCTGGTAAGAACGCAGTCAATAAAGTGGATGGGGCTGAATCTGTACAATCTGGTTTCAGGTTCTGCAACGGATAAACATTAACGTGCGTGACCCCTAACTTGCGCACCGATTACGCAATCGAGCTAATCTGTAAGCAGATGTAATTCACACCTGCCAAGACCAAAACAATTGAGGGATTACACGACACGTATTCGGTTGGGCGTCAGTTGATATTGATCGCGCCTGTCTATCTTAACGAGCGCAGAACCCACCATGGCCTGTGCAGTTCTTATCGAGCTTAGCATTGGTCAGGTGAATGACATTTAAGCTTGATCACTTTTCGTAATGACACTCTTCGTCTGACGAAGCTTCCGAGTCAGAAGCGAAACGTTACTAATAAACTGCTCTCACCGATTCATCACATACTTTCTTTTTTCATGATAATGATTCCTTGATCGGTCACGAACATTTTCAATTAAATTGCCCTCGACGAATATTTTTATTAGTAATATACCACATTCACGCATAATTTTTCTCAACCGATTAAACACATGTAACCCGGTTTGCTTGAGCACATCGCTCTTCAATCAGATATTGTACACTTGGACATTGAACGATGATATTCGTTGCCAAAGTTATGTCCTAAACACTATCATTGCGCCAATTAGCGGGTAAAGGATTGCTAGAAAATGACACAAAAATCGTAAATGTGAATCCCAAATCCCTATCCGTCAACATAAATGAAACTAAACAGTCAACCAACCTACTAATATCAAAACGCTTTCAAGAAGAAACAAAATATTCATTTGCATGCTTTTCCGTCATTCACACCCCACGACCGGTTTCGTGCTGTTTGCACTCATCAGGTAGGGACAGTAAGATCAGGATCCGCATGCGCTTGAAACAGTGGAAGAATGGCATACAAGCGCTCCTTGCTTTCAAGAAGAATTTTGCCTCGTTCATACTGTTGGCGTAACCACGAAGCCTGACAATCAATGACAGTTGCCTGTTCATTCAGGGAAATTCGTCAATGTATATTGTGCTAGTTGGTGTCGCTGACTCTTGACCACTTCAACACGAATTAAAAACAAGTAATATCCCAAACCCTACAGTTCTTCTTGTGTTATGTTCATTTAGTTGCGTTACCCCGAGTCTTCGTAACGTGGGTGTCGGCAGGTACCATCTACAATGACGCTGCTGGAAAAAATGTTTGCGATTCAGCCACCAGAGTCTGAAATAGTTGGTTCAGGTTTTGCGTATGACAGACCACGCCCCATATGTAGCGTTACAGTATTAAATAAAAGGAATTCAAGAATTCGAATGTACGGTAGTAATTGCCGAAAATTTCTTCACCTATGTGCACAGCACAGATTATTTATTAGTAGCATTTCGTGTAGGCGTAAAAAGCGGCAGTTTGGAACTTGGCGTCCGTCTAACGACGATCAGCCATGGACACAAGTTGACCATCTCTCCATAATTGCTAGATGGAGGCTGCTTTGAGGAAAATCGCTTCTTCTTCAACACAAGCGTAGAATCTGAGCACACGCTCGACACTTACATTAAAGTTCTCTGGTCAAAAGACAGTCATCTCTAAAATCATAGCTTTCAGATCCCACAGTTCAGCAAGCGTATCGCGGTGGTTTAGCAGATAATCTTCAAACTGCGATGTCCGACAAAACCACATAGCAGTGGAATGTGAATGCTACTGTAATGCACGATGCCGCGAAGTCAGTGTGGCAGTTCCATCCCCATAGGATCTCTTAGGCTACCCATCGAATACCAGAAAAACGAAGGATTCAGCCTGGCTCACATTATAATAAAGAACGAATACGTGTCATAAATGATCAGATAATGAAGCGTAAAAAATTTGAGGCTGCCAGCAAGTCGGGTAGCGTGCGAAGGCAATTTCAGCTAATTCGATCTACATGTTCTAAATACATTGGAGCCAGCGAAACAATCACAGAGAACGATGGCATCTTTAATCACTAAAGAGCGCCGCTTGTCACGTTGGGTGGAGCATTTATCTGGCCATCAACAGATGGTCAAATGCCTTCTATTTCGGGTTGTGAACCCCGGTTAGTTGAAGTGAAGCAGAAACCAAGCTCGGTATATAGTCAATTAAAGGATGTGCAATCGTGCAGCATTTCTGTGCTGTACGGCTAACATCGTGCTAAATTGATTGGCCAACGGTAGTGAGCTGCATGCGAGTACACGCTGGAGTCTCACTACCATTTCTATTTATCCCCTCATATCTGTCTAGGCCTGGGCAACCTGACAGTATTTTAGCCCACGTGCAGTCTCTGACTGTGCGGCACTTTGCCTGGATCAGGCTTGTGCTTTCATACATACATACATACAATTAAAGGATGAAAGGCAGCTGGTCCCGGTGCTATTCAATGACGGCTGCGATATTCTATTAAGATCTCTAGTTGACGTTTTTCATCAGGTATGGGACACAGAAACTACTCCTAAGTGTTGAGACAAATCTAAAATCATACTAATTTACAAGTGTGCGTACTTTATATTATAGAAATAGTAGTGAGGCTCCAGCTTGTTTCAGCATACAGCTCACTACCGGTGGCCAATCAATTTAGCGCGATGTTAGCCGCACAGCACATAAATACTGCAAGATTGCATGTTCGTGCAATCTATTTTCTTTCGTTATATCTGTACACGCCTGGGCAACCTGACAGTATCTCAGCTCACGTGCAGTGTCTGACTGTGCGGCACTTTGCCTGGATCAGGCTTGTGCTTTCACACTCACTTCATATTCTAATCACAGGGAAATAAGCCTTACACCCGCCTTCTAGCTTCAGTGTCTTTGCGCCTCAAGTTACACGGAATCACCGATTCGTGGAGAGGAAGCAGGATTTCTTCCCGGTAGAGGATGTGTCGATCACATATTCACTCTTCGGAAAGCCCTAAATCGCCATGCTTATAGGGAGCCCGCTGTAGCGATCTTCCTTGATTTTAAAGATGTTTTTGATTCGGTTGATAGGAACGCATTATTTAAAACCTTATAACTGAAAGATGTCCCACAAAACCTTAACAAATTTCAGGCGCTTTATTCCTATAGTTCTGGGCGCGTTTAAATGTATAATAGCCTGACAGCCAAAATTCCTAAGTTTATGTCGGGTTTTTCAATTTTGTAATAGACACCATAATGGATGCATGTAATGCAGGTGCACCGACACCGGGCATTCAGAAAGGCTGCAGCAAGAAACGTCTTGATTTAGATTACGCCGACGTCGATTCCTATACGCATACTCAGTCTACTTTAGACTATGTAGTATTATACAATCCTTCGGGATGCACAAAATATTGATCCGATCAAAAAGCTGCCAAGCATCAATAAGGAGGAACTTGCGAATACAGATTGCTTTACCTATTTCGGTAGTCGCATTACTAGGAACGCTTGCTTAAATAAGATCTCAACACGCATTTCCAGAGATACGGTAGGTTTTGGTAACTTGGAGTCAAACGGTTTGTTTCTAAAGCTCAAGGGTAGCCTATAAAGCTACAGTACCCGCAGTGTTACTGTACGGATGTGAAACATGGATTCTGAGAAAGGAAGAAATAAGACATCTGCAGATATTCAGCAATCACTGCCTCCCCAGCATTGCTTGTTACTTGGCACAATCGGATACGTAACGCAACTATTAAATACCGAAAAACAAGTTAACACGCATAGACTTCGACGGTTAGGCCACGTATTGCGAATTTAAATCATCGTTTCCTAATGCGTTTTGTTTGCCACTCATAACTCGGAATGGCGTCTTGTGGCCAGTTTCTGATTTGGCTCAAGCAGATGAAGGCTTTGTTACCTGTGGTTGGTTCCACCCGTCTCCTAGGTTAGGGTCCAAAAATGAGAATTGGCATTGGCTTCTTACCCTTAGTGATCTGATCAGCGGCGGTCTTGTCAGTTGTCAAGTGGAGTGGTGAGGAAGCTTTAATGCTGCGTTACTGTGAGAGCCACAAGGAAGCTGTCATACTGGTGTCGTTCTATCTGTTCACAACACTTGCCTGAATGCGAGGTGTAGGCAGCTCATCCCAGTGTGAGTCTACTCTTTTAAAGGTGCAGTCTCTTTCTCGGTCCGAACCTTCTCCATAAATTTTTACTATCATAGTTGTATGGTAGTTAAGAAATTGTTACCGGTGTAATGCTGTCAATGATTACAGAAAATCTGATTTCGCTCATGAGGAGCAGACTGGACCTATTCTCTATAAAATATCGAATAAAAGCGTGACGCACCTTCCGTTTCAATATAGTAGCGAAACCAAATGTGCATAAGGTTTTCTGTTTCGTCAGCATTAAAGTGTTAACATAGATTCAGCAAGCGGATATTAATTCAAAAGCCAGATCCAAACAAAGTACCGCACAATTATAGACTGCTCGCGTGATTAATTAGTCACAGGTTGCTTTGTCCTGGACAGATGTGATAATGTGCTGTTCACACCCCACGCACCTACGAAAATACGTAAGGTTGAAAAAACAAGGGACTAAAAGAACTGTTGTATGGGTTGAGGTGGTCGGAACACATTTTAAGAATGGTTCAATATCACTTCGGAGTACTGGGAAAAATAAAATGACTATAGCACTGGAATCAGCAAGACATACTTGTCGGGATCGAGTACACCCATGTAATACTACGCTAGACAGCTGCTGACGTCTGTAGAGTATTTCGTTATCTATAGATGTTTACAGGTAGTACAAGAAGACATCAGGCCTCTATGTCTCACTATTTCAGACAAACTTAAAAGGGATCTTCAATTCTGTTAGGTAAGTTTACAATCCTTACTTTATCGCCCTCCATCTGCGATCACTTGCCGCTAAGACTAAGCTGACTCCTCGCTATACCTTCTTTTGTATATTAGATCGTATTTCGCATTGTTCACTTGCCATATTTCCTGCACGTTTCATTATGTATAAAATCACAAGCCAGTCAAGGACAGCACGTGGGTTTCCCAGAACTAGACAGAGACTCCAGTATACTCGAATGAAACTCACTGGCGGTGGCAAATCAATTTAGCACGTTTCATTGGGCATTGTTGATTAAATGATATCAGAATCATTTCCTACTACACACAAAATTCAAAACTCGATCTAAGACGAAGCGATTAACTAAATTGTTGCAAGCGATGTCATTATCATTGAGGCTTCCTGGCTGATTGTAGGAAAGTGGGCTCTTGCAAAATAACTTGAGAGCAAATGTTAACCACTGCGAAACTGGGATAGAAATAAACCAATCCTGAAAGGAATAACAATTTTTTCGTCGATACGTAACTGAATAATCAATGACAAGATAGCTGGTCAATGCAAGAGTAAACAGCTAATTGTGACGATTCCTTTACTTAAAGAAAATCTTCAAAAGTCGAGAAACCACAAAGCAACGTTCTTTTCACTGAGGCAGACCACAGTTGCATCGCGCAAAGTAGCAACCTGAGCTAACCTACGTTTAGAGGAAATCGCTTAAGCATACGCAAATAACAGAATGCAAGCTATACCTGAATGCGAGAAAATTTTACCACAAAAATACGAAATGACAACGCTTGGCAAAATGGCAGATGAAGAAACAATTTAGCAAATGTGCTGAAGTAAATTAGAATACAAAAAGTGGGACTCCGCGGGCGTTGGGAAAGCAATGCTTTGCGGAAACGAATAAAACGATTTTGAAATCAATTAAATCAGTCGCATTTGGAATGTCACACAAAATTACATATAACTAAGCGCCACCTCAAAGACAACACGGAAGTATATCTTGATAAATATCGCAATGGGACAGCGGTTGCAAACCCGCTACTTGGTCGCTAGCATGAGGGCAACTATAAGCCCGTACAATCCCAGAACTTCTGCGAAGATAAGGATCAGGACCATTCCAACAAATAGACGTGCTTGCTGCGCTGTTCCACGAACTCCGGCATCACCGACTATTCCGATGGCAAAGCCTGCTCCAAGTCCGCTTAGGCCAACGCTAAGACCAGCACCCAATTTATATAAGGACCTTGGAGAATATACCAGATGATGTGACTTACTTCTCCATATTAATACCAGAACTTTGCTGAACAATGATCACAGCAACGACGAGACCATATATACCCACGATACCAGCCATTACCACTGGTATAATGGATTTGATTATGAGCTCAGGCCGCATTACACCCATTGAGCAAATGCCAGCACCAGCTTTTGCTGTGCCATAGGCAGCTCCCAAAGCTGTAAAAAGGTTGTAACAATGAAGCATTTACTAACCACAAAAGACAACAGCAGAAACCGCCCCCATTACGCCAAAGAAAGGCGTATAAATCGGATCAGTTGCTGGCTCCATTACGCGCTGAAATATGGAATACTTAAAAATTAGTGCATTCTAACAAAGTGCAGTTTGTATGGATAGTCGAATATCCATTACATACCGTTTTTTATTTCATCGTATTTCAGATAAGAAGTATGTTAATTAATTCATTATTATTTTTGAATGTCACAATACACCGTTTTTCAGCTTTTCAATGACGTTTGATTTCGCAATTTTGAATTATGTCGTTCAGTTCAGTTCAGTTTAGTTGAGATTTTCCGCTTTCTTCTCTTTGTTGAAATAAATAATATATTGCTTTTGTTTAAGTTCAGTTTGGTTTATAAATGACAGTCAATGGCTAACAGGCCAATCGAGCGCATGGAATTAAAAGCTGCAGAGAATCACTATCACTGCTAAAACGGTTTTTTCTTGTTTTCCGTATGAAATATTCGATGATCACGACACCAAGAGATTATCCGCGTTTATTTAAAGGAGCACAGCGTTGTATCCGATGCTGGTGAAAAAAGGCAGTTTCTCTTCCCCAGCACGGTGCGAGGTCTGCAGGAGAACAATCGTGTATTGAAACAGAAAACTCTAGCATTTGCCTCCTTTGCGGGATAACGCTTGATAATGTGATCTACATAAGGTTGCATAGCAGTTAAGGAGTGTTCAGGAAATAGCTTACCCCAGTTGCGATCCAAACCCTGCTTGAAGCAAGTGATAAACTGCAGCATATAAGTTCTTCTTCAAGAGGTTTTCCAGAAATTTACCACCCTAATGCTGACAAAGTGTTTCACTGGAGTCCAATCGATATAGCTTCTTAACACATTTAAATGAATTGCCCCAGGTGACCACCTCGGAACTGGAGGTAACTAAGCCGTTCATCAGAACGCCACTTAACGCTTAAGTGATCTCGAAGTTTCTGATTTAATCAATTCTTAAACGACGGCGCCTAAAGTGAAAACATCGGGAGGCTTCATGCGTGCAGCGTAAGGTTGCACTCGCTGCCCCTCAATCATACCAATTGCGAGACACTTTTCATTTCGAAAAATTTCCTTTTTGTAGTAAAACACCACGAATGAAAATTATATTCTAGATGCGACTGAACTAATGCCTTGTAAAGTTGCATGAATATATCATATCTTTGGCTGGATAGCACTGATTTCAACCGAAAAAGAACCTTACATGCACGCTGAGCTGCAGCATCAAATTGGTCCTCCGATTTGGAGTCAGCCATAACATCTACTCTCAAATAGTTAACACACTGTGTGGCGTTGCAACATGGACTGAAATCGTATCCACCATTGGTTCATTGATTGTCCATAGTTCAATTACCACATTCGTCGCAGTTTGCGATTGATCCTGGGATTTTATAATCGGAATACGCCTTGTTTATCAAACGTTCTGATGTTCTTAACACACTTCCTGTTTAGCATCTCTAGATGTATCTAGGATAGTGATGTTATGATGGTGAATGCAATCAGAATCGGAACATGTATGGCCTAATGGAAAATTTTCCCTTCCTTTGCAACAACCTTTACCCATATTAGCTCAATCAATTTCAAACACCTCGTGTAAATAGTTCTTTATTACACATGTTAAATATCCTAATATTCGCCTTCTCTTACTTAATGCTCGGTCAATAATTTCTAAGCTCCCTACCCTTCAACATTTCTTGCTCTCGAACCCACACGAAATAGTTCTTATAACAGAAACGTTGAGAACTAATGACGTTCCCAACGTTACAATTGAACTAGCCAACTATTTTGTTTCGTAGGGACCGAAACCACACTCGTGGTGATGGTATTATCATTAATGTTACGTACAGGTTTCCAAGCAGAAATACATAGTTACCTTATATTAGATGATCTAGATGACTCAATTTGGATCTCCTAACCTTCTCGTGATGCCCTGATAGGGTGTATTTACAACCCGCCATCTCCATCCACATTCACTGTTCACAAACGTATAAATGTTTTTACTGAGGCGTCCATTGCTCCCTTCAGTAATAAGATTATTGCTGGAGATTTCAACATGCCATACACCTGCTGAAATTCCCCGTATTCTTCAAATAAATTTTCATCCTTTTCCAAAACGATTCATCTTTTAGGTTTCACACAATCTGTGAAGAAGCCTACGAGGCTGTCCAGCGTTTTAGATTTGATTTTTACTTTAAGCACTGATCCCACCAACGTTGAAATCTTAGCTCCACTACCCGGTTGCGACCATAATTAGATATATTGCGTTTTACGTCTTTCGAAAAAACCAGCACATATACGCAAAGATGGAAAATTTTATATCAACTGGACTAAGGTTTCGAATATTCTTAGAACCTACGACTGGACAGAATTCTTTCTTTCCTCAAACTTCAAGCGCATCTTCTCGATTTTTCATGATAACATCTCAGCATGCCTTCGAAGTTCGTCTACCTTTCGTATTAGGAAGCGTAAGCGTGACCCAATAAGCTTCTGGATAAAAAGATAGCTAGACTTTCCGCTTCTGCGAAACATGAGCTAGAATTCTTCTTAGTCATGCGCAAACACGAACTCTGTAACTCTTTTTCAAATGTTAAGATTCATTTTCTAGAACGTCAAGAAAGAAAGGCTTTAAGATTCAAGATTCAAGATTCAAGTATTTATGGTCACAAAAAGCACATAGCTTCACAATTACCATATCATAGTAAATATTCGTTCAGAAAATAGGTATAAAATAAACATGTAATGTCAAGTATAGTCAAGTTGTGTAGTTACCATGAGTCAATACGCAGGTGTCGTCAAATCATTATGCAACAAATAATTATCCAAATTTCGAATAAACGTTTCGATGCTGGGAGAGATAACAAGAGTTTGGGGGAGGGAATTCCAAAGGAAACAGACACGTACACAATAAAAATATCGGCGACAGCTGATACGGGAGTGGGGAATTTGCAGTGTCGCTGAGTGGCTGCGTGTATGTAGTGACTCACGGTATTCGAATAAATGTTTTAAGGGATGATGTGGGGTATTTATTATCTTGTATGTCAGTATCACATCGCTTCGAAGGCTTCTTTGAAGGGGAGTGGGGACCCTCAGTTTTTGCAATCGTTCATCGTACGTTAGATTCCGGAAACCTCTTACGAGTTTGGTTGCGCGATGGTATATTTTGTCAAGCAACAGTATATCTTTTTTTAACCACGGAGTCCAAGCTTGTGATGCATGCTCCATGGTTGGAAATATATATGCTTTCATGATGGTGGGCAACGTTCCAGGCGAAAAGGTTCTGAAAATCCGTCGCAGCATACCTAGAAGCTTGGAAGCACGCTTGTAGATAACCTCACAATGCAGGCTGTTCTTCAGGCTGCCGCATACCCAGACTCCAAGATCCCTTTCCGATTCTGTCCAGCTCAAAATAGTCTGCCCAAAGTGATATTGGTATTGGAATGGCTTACCAATTTGCAACACCTTGCATTTTTGAAAATTGAATGGTAAATTATTCCGTACCGACCATTCATGTAGAGCATCTAGATCACGTTGCAGCTGTACACAGTCCGCAGTTGTTTTTATCCGCGTCCAAAGTTTAATGTCATCAGCAAAAAGAATCACCTTGCATGCGAGCGTCTCTGGTAGGTCGTTTATGTAAGCCAAGAAAAGTACTGGCCCGAGGACTGAACCTTGCGGGACGCCACTAGAGGCATCAATAGCCTGTGATTGTACCCCGTTGATTCGAACGATCGCCTTGCGCCCACTGAGATAACTTTCAAGCCATATGAGTAGCTGTCCGCTGATACCCATCTGATTCAGCTTTTGTATTAAGCGAAAGTGATCAACTCGGTCAAAAGCTTTAGACATATCCAGATAACAAGCGTGGATGTTAGCTCCTTTGTCAACCGCTTGGGTCCAGTCATTTAAAACCGTCAACAAATTTGTCAAGCATGAGCGAGATTTACGAAAACCATGCTGTGCTACAGATAGCATATTTTGTGATTCCACGTGATGAACTATATTTTCAGTCACTATACGCCCTAGAACTTTGGATATCACAGGAAGTAGGGTGACAGGACGGTAGTTTGCCGGATCTGAACATCTACCGCCTTTGTAGATAGGTGAAATTACCCCTGTCTTCCACTCTGTTGGCACCACTCCTTCAATTAAAGAATGTTTAAACAATTCACACAAGGGTTCGCACAGCTGCTGTTCGCACGATTTTAGTATAGTCGGAGTGATTCCATCCGCTTCAGGGGATTTCCTAGGGTTCATTCGACACAAATGTCGTTGTATAATCACTGGATTTATCTCGATCTCAGTCAGCTGTTGCGTCACTGTTGATGGCGGTAATTATTTAGTCGATTCAGAGAAGTCCAACGATAGCGAAATAATCCACACAGAAAAAGGCCAAGAGATGATGGAATCCGAGGTAAAGAAATCGCTAAAATGTTGGAGGATCCGTTGATCACAATTCCAGGACGTAGCAACCCGCGCAAACGAAGAAGACAAAGTCTGAGTTTTAAATTGTATTGACCGCCAAAAATTGTATTGTACAAGCAACGATACAAGTGAAGTGTACATGGCCGAAAAAGGTATAATCATACAAGACCAAAAATTATGTACAAAAAACTAAGATACAAAATGAACGCAGAAAATAAGTACATAAAATATCCGAAGTTAGATTGAAAAAATTAGAAAATAAAGGGGATGAGGAGAGATTGTGGTTTAAATTGCATGAGGTTTTGCCCGGTTGTACGATCCAGGAAAGTCGAAGAATTGTCAATTATTGGAAACCAAAACTGTTCGCCAGTAGGGCTTTCGGTTCATATAGAAGAATCAGTCTTATGCGGAAGAAGCAAGGGCCAGTATCAGAGTTGGTTGGGGAGTCGGAGACACTGGAACACAAGTTAAAGATATTCTCTTCACCATCATGGTAAGAGGTCATGAAAGTGAAATAGTTAAACGATTATGAACGATAAAAACAATACTTTTGGCATTTTAACGTTTTTTCCAATTCTTGTTTTTTTTAAAAACACGTTATGGTAAAGCATGTTTTCATACATAAATGGGTTTAATATAAACACATAACGGTTAAGGATATGGTCATATTGTAAAAATGAATATGAAACGCACGGTTACGATAAAGATGTGTAGCAACATATCTTGGCTCTGGTAACCTGACACTTCAATGGCCAGTTATCCAGAGAATACCATAAGACCTCATGATATACTAATATAAGGAGAAAGATGTGGAATTAGAAACCTGGGATCCCATGAGAATATAAAATATCTAGAAAAGAGTTTATCTCAAGGATTTGGCATAGTGAGTGAACGGTAAGAGTTTCTCAAGCGTTTTAAATTTTCCTGTATATGTGCACATACGGAAATGAATAGGAAGAGAATTCCAAAGCTGTGCATATCTAATTACGAAGAAGTTACGTCTAACTTTAGAACAAGATACAGGGATATTCAACAGTCTTGTTCGATTTTGCAGATCATAGCGAATATATTCGTGAAATCGCATGCCAGACTGTAGTTTCATGCGTTGCTGGGTAATGATTCGGAAGAAAAGAAGCAGATTCAGACGAATTCTGCGTAGCCATAGTGGTTAGACACTCAGCAAATTACACTTTCCAAGATAGGGCGAAGGGTTAGAATAGCCCAAAGTTATTTTGCTTAAAGTACGTTGAAGTCTTTCTAAGAGAAATCAATCACGCCTACTTATGTGAGAATAGATGATATTACAATAATCGGGAATTGGTAGGACCTTCATCTTATACGATGCTATTTTACTCTCGCGTATGAGGAATTTATGGTTAATTAAGCCAAAATTTTGTCTTGCTCTCGTGATGATGTGTCTAGTTTGTTCATTAAAATTGAGAGAAGAGGAGTATCTAAATCCAAGGTCCCTCATTTCTGCATAAGGTGTGATGGTTGAGCCATTTATCGTGATTGTGTCTTAGAAGCAGAAAATTCTAATTCTCATTGTGAGCCCCAGCTAGATAGAAAGTCAAGTTGAGGGATATCAGAGCCTGTTAGGCGGAGATGTTATGACGACTTTATGTCATCCGCGAAGACAAATAGCTTAGAGTGATCTACAACATTTTGTAGGTCATTAACATAGATAAGAAAAAGAAGTCGACCTAGAACGCTGTCTTGAATTACACCACATGGAATTGGCTGATTAGTTGAGGTAACATCATTAACGTAAACCGAAAAGGTGCGGTCAGATAGAAAAGAACGGAACCAGATCAATAAAGGCCCATGATTACCTAAACATGTTAACTTCAAAATGAGTAGCGTATGGAGAACCCGATCAAAAGCTATGCTTATTTTCAATAATACAACAATCACTGCAAGTCCTTGTTCAAAGGAAGCGGTTATGAGAACTAAGTATTCTAACTGGCAGGTTACACAAGACTTTTGGCTAAGGAATCCATGTTGGACTAGAGAGAACGCATTTGAAAAAGGTAGCCCGACAAAGAATTTTGACTGACCTTTGAAATAACCAAGACAGAATAGGAATATGATTTATAGGGCGATAATTCGTAACTAGGTTCGAATTACCAGATTTTAAACGTGGGATAATAACAGAGTGTTTCCAATGAGTTGGGAAAATTCCAGATTTGAGAGAAATATTGAAAAGATTTAATAAAATTAAGGGAAAGTCTTCATTATCGTGTAAGATGGCTGATATAAAACCTACATCATCAGGATTATAAGAGATTTTACTTCGACGAGAAATGTCTTTTACTTCTTGCACAGAAAAAGTAAAGGAGTCAACAGTATTTAAGGGAGTCCTGTTGTTTGCTGGTTGATGGTAAGGGTTGTCGTTGAACGAGCTGTGGAAGAACAAAGAGAAAGCCTGACTTATTGTGACCGCATCAGAAGTGACTATTTTTTATCCTCTTCATGGTATATTATGGAGGAAATATCAAGTGTTGACCAAATACACCTGGTCTTCGTAAGGTAATTTAACGATTTCGTCATTGAGTCACTGCTTAATATATGTGATGTTGACGTGTTGTGCGGACGCATAAATTTGTGCTCTCATTCTTTTGGATTTATTTCCTTACCTGCTTGTCTGAGCTGGACGGTTCAGATATCATTGGACTCGTCTTAATTTGCTCGTTCGTAACATACCAGTTTCAACTTCGAACAATGTGAATACTTGAAAATCGAATTTTTCAAGTTTTAACCCAAATTTACCTACGCGTGCAATATCCCTGGCGATTGAAAATATCGTTCCGGTTCGGGCGCTGTTGAAAAGTTCACATCATTTCCAATCGACTGAATTTTTTTTCAACTCTGTCAGATCGAAACTTGTTGAACAGCATCACGTTGATTTAAAATCGTTTGCTTTTTTACCTCTTGGATCGCGTCACTCTGATCCAACACATTCACTCCACCGCTAGCTATCGGTCTATAAACAACCTCATCGCCAAGTGCACTGATTCATCACTCGCTGGATTGTAACAATGACACGAAGGATGACCTTGAAGCCCCAGACAAAGAAGGCAGCACGTGATGTCTGTCAAATCTGTAACAAAGGGGTAAGTGCCCGATCTCATGTGGTTAAATGTTTTGGCTGCCTGGGTAAAATACATACCAACTGTGATAAAGCCCTAACGCAGGAACTGGTATTGTTTATTAATAACGTCGATTTCCCCGGCGTTTGCTACGTATGTAGTGCATGTCGAAATAAACAGCATAGTGATATAACTACAAATCCTCCCAATGAGGCAAAGCTGGAATCTCGAATAGAGATTTTAGAAAAATGTTATCGAAAACTCGAGGAAACACTTAAGCCAATTTCAGTAGATACAATTGTCAACAAAATTCTACCCGAAATAGATGTTGCTCAAGGCGGTAAAAAGTATAAGAAAAATACACCAAAAAGCGCACCCTTGACTGAGTGTTGTGAGTGCTTATCCGGATGCAACAAAGATGGTCCTATTGAACCCTGCTTCCCGTGGTCATCACCAAATAAAATCGCGAACACTTTAGCCAAGACTCCCCAACGTCTAGTTGCATCACACTCTAACAACCCAACATTTGCCCATAAGTTGACTAAAGCAGGTAAGTGTTTGACGGGAGCACTGACGCCTACACTTCAGCGAAAAAGGAAGTTCTGAGCAAAACCGTCTCACATCATATGAAGCCAATATACTCTATTAAACACGGAAAGAATTTAAGCGTAATCTGCACCAATATTACTGAGTCAGAAATCACGCTCTTTCATGCAAGGCAAAAACATGACCTTGAGAATTGGTCAGATATTTGCAATCGAATTGGCTTAGATGGTATACACCCGGTATCGGTAACTCTACTCGCTCGTCACCCAAGTCTCCCAACCAAGACAAACCACGTTTGCTTAAGATCACTTTTGCCAACGAAAAGGACATGGAAAATGTCCTACTCAATTCGTATTTGCTCCGAACACAAAATGACTCACACCAACGCATACATGCTGACGTACCTTGGTGGGAAAGGCAACGAACACCCAATGGTCGGGATCAAGCAGCATCAAGGAGTATTATTCTGCTTGACGTTCCTGAAAATACAGGAGCCACAACGGTTTACGAAAGAAAAGAGCACGATCGTAAACAGTGGTCATTTATTGCCGAGACTATCGGCTCTTCAAATTCTGTAGTCGTTGACACATACCGAATACCTTGCTCACCAAACTATCAAGGAAAATGTTCAAATCCACTTAAGATTAAATTTTTGTCAAGTAGTATGGCAGATGATGTCCGATCCGAACTAAAACTATACAGAAAGAGATTAGCCGATAACGTTAGATTGTGCAATCCCAGAGTTGTTGATGTCAAATTGCAGCCTTGCATTGCAAAAGCATCCGAGTCTGACTCAAATTCACCAGTGAAAATATCTCAAATTGCTTCAAAAAACGACAAAAGTCCGACGTCGACAGCGTCGGACCAATAAATACTGTTACTGACTCGTTGTTACATGCTAAAACCTCAGTAAAGTGTCTCTATACGAATGCCCAAAGTTTGTTTAATAAATTGGCTGAACTAACCGAGCTCTGCAAACGATACTCACCAGACATCGTCGCTGTGACTGAAACCTGGTTTCAATCTTGTATGACTGAAAGCGAACTGTCGATCCCAAACATGATACTATTACGGAACTATCGTCCACGAAAAGGTGGTGATGTGGCTTTATACTTTCCCGAACGTCTTCAGTGCATGAAGATTCATGATCCCAATCTCGAATCAGGAGATACCCTCTGGTGTAGACTTACACAGGAGTCACAGGACGACTGCATCATTGGTATAATATATCGCCTTCCATCTTCGACGGATGCTCAAAACGACAGGGTATTAAAGGCTCTACAATATGCCAGAGAGATGCGAAGCTCCCAATTACTGGTCATGGGAAATTTCAACCTTCCTCATCTTTTTAACAGATCAGATCACGCTTCACACACACCTGATCATAAATTCCGTGAGCTGATCGATATGATTCCACTGCATAGCCGGCTGCAATGTTCTTCCAAGCAAGCTACCTCTCCTAAGGTGGTAAATAGAGCCAGGACTTCAAGAAAGCGTGCTATCAAAAAGGCGGAAAAAAGGGCATCCCCTGATAATGTAGACGTAGCTATCCAGTTACCTAGTCCTTCAAAGCAAGCTTCCTCTCCGAAGGTCGTAAACGTAGCCCAAACTCCGAAAAAACGTACCAAGCAAGGTAAAGCCCATACTCAACGGAAGCAACATGGAAATGTTGCGGGAAAAAGTCAGGGTAAAACTAACAACAATGTTGTTAGTCAGCGTAAGAAAAAGAGCCAGCCAGCTCGAAAGTTACCGCGCTCCCCAACAAGCAAAAAAACCGAGCCGCGTCTCGGTAATTTAGCGACGATTAACTCGCAATTGGCTTCAATCCGCAGCGAATTGCGAGCGTTGCAGAAAAAAGGCACTTTTCCCGAGAAAAGTTTGAAAACCAGGACCAGAAACATTCTGATCCATAACGAGCAAGATCCTTTTATACAGGAGGCTAAAGCACGACGCAGTTTAGATCGCAAATGCGTACAAAATTTACTGCGTCTGGCAGACCTTAAGCCCAATCTACAGATAGTTCGGGTACACAGAATCGGTCTGTATAAGAAAGGAAACCAAGCAAGGCCAATCTTGGTGGAATTCAGAAACCAGAGAGACAGAGACCTGTTTCTCTCTAAAGGCGACCAAATACATACCAATACAAATGGTTTGTATAGATTGGTGCCAGATAGCCGCCCAGTTTCAGCAAATTATTTTGCGTTCCAGCGTTCGGGTAGCAAAGTAGCAAAACCGAAGAGCAACCCTGATAAGCGCCGATTGAATAACTCCGCAACAGCGGATATTTCAATCAAGAACGCTCAAGTGCTGATAGAAAATATAGGGGACGAATCTTGGCTAAGTTGTGATGCAGCAAACGAAAGCCTCGCTTCGTATGCGCTCAACGCTCCTGCATTAAGAACCTCTACGCCACAACCTTCCAGCGACGTAGATTCTCCACACAGCACTAATTTGGACATACCAAAAAACTTGGTAATACCTCGGGTTTTGCGCCCGAGGGTTGTCCGAAATTAGGCGGAGTACATCGAAATGCTGTGAGCATACTATACACAAATGCTTGCAGCGTGCGTAGTAAATGGCTGGAATTAATGCAGAAAGCCTCCAATAGTAAATCTAGGATCCTAGGTATATCAGAGACCTGGCTTCAAGATGCAGACATTATTCCAGTTGATCTTCTTTCGACACATACAGCCATCAGATCGGATAGACCAGATGGTAGACGCGGAGGAGGAGCTATAATACTACTACAACATGGTATTAAATACCAAGACTCTGGCATCAAAATGGCCACCTTCGGCATCCAGCTGGTCTCGACAATCGTCACAGACGGTAAGCTTTCTTTTGCGTTAGGCTGCTTATACAGGGCACCCGGCGCTTCTGAGAAGGAGGACCAGGAACTTAGGGAACTTCTCACCAGGTTGCTCAAAACTGCCCCACGAGTCTATTTAATAGGTGACTTCAACTTACCGGGTATTGACTGGGACACTCAGACAACCTGTGATAGAATTTCCCAGGTATATCTCGATTGGATGCACTCCAGTGCGCTTCATCAGCACGTAAGTGAGAAAACTAGGTACAGAGATGGACATTCACCATCTACACTGGACCTACTTTTGTCTAAAGGTCCTAAAGATGTCCAAAACCTCTCTTACGACTCACCTTTAGGGAAAAGTGACCATGTCACCATAATATTCCAGGCAATTCTCTGTTTTCATAAGCCACCAGTCAAATACAGGCGTAATCTAAATCGAGTTGACTGGAATGCTGTACGGCTTTCCGCTTTACGATGTGACTGGTTCTCTGAAACCAATGACATCGAAAGTAAATGGTCGGTTATTAAGCGCAATATTTTAAGTCTTCAAGACCTTTACTGTCCTTTTCGACCTATACGGCTAAAGAACAAGCCACCTTGGTGGACTCCTGCGGTGCGACGCAACATTATTAGGCGCGACAGACACTGGCGGAGATACACAGCCTTGCCAACCTATAGAAATTGGTCGTGCTATAAGGCTTCGAGGAACAACACAGTAAAGCTACAACGGAAGCTTAAGCGATGCTACGAAACTTACCTGGCGAAGTCTGCTAAAAAGTACCCTAAGAAGTATTATAGTTATGTTCAGTCTAAGGGTAAGACAAGGGAGCACATAGGTACCCTAATATTAGACAATGGCCAGAAAGCCAATTCTGACCCCGAAAAGGCAGCAGCTTTGCTGGATTATTTTCGAAGCGTACATAGAATGGATGGCGGGGATGCGATTCACTCAGTCCCAACTCTTAATACGGAAATGGGTGCCTCACTAAGCGAAGTAGTTTTTTGCACGGATGATGTCGCACGTGTCCTAAAGAATCTAGACGGAAATAAATCCGCCGGACCTGACGATGTGCATCCTAAAATTGTAAAGGAAATATCTACGGTACTAGCAGGGCCTCTATGTGAGTTATATAACGAATCGTTCTGCAAAGGCATCCTACCAGATGACTGGAAGAAAGCCATTGTCGTACCCATTCCAAAGGGAGGTTGCGCAAACATAGTTGAGAATTTCCGACCGGTTTTATGTAAAACCTTGGAGAGACTTATCAGGAATCGATTGTGCAGCCACCTCGTGCACAATTCATCATTAAGCACCGTTCAACATGGCTTTCTCAAAGGAAGGTCGTGTCTCTCAAATCTTTTATGCTTTTTAGATCGAGTTTCTAAGACACTGGATGAAGGCGGACGGGTAGAGGTCTTTTACTTAGACTTTAGTAAGGCGTTCGACTCGGTTAGTCACAGGTTCCTAGGGATGAAGCTCTCGGCCAAAGGCATATCTGGTAAGCTTCACGACTGGATAACCAGTTTTCTTCGTGATAGATCCTTCCAGGTCCGTGTAGGCGATACTACCTCTGAATTCGCAACAGTTACCAGTGGGGTCCCACAAGGTTCAGTATTAGGCCCAATACTCTTTCTGATCTTCATCGATGATCTGGCATCGCAGTTGTCATGTCCCTGCTACATGTTTGCTGATGATGTCAAATTCACCGGATCCAGTGATCACGGTGATTTGTTGAGAGATATTGAAAAGGTAATTAAATGGTCGCAGGATTGGGATCTTCCTCTGAACTATAGTAAATGTCATCTGTTGTCTGCAGCAGTCGACAGAATTACAGTAACTGCGAATAACGGTAGGATCGACTTTCAATCTATTCAGAGGATTAAGGATTTGGGTATTGTCGTAACAGCGGACTTCAAATGGGCTGCGCAGTGTGCCACCGCTGTACAACGAGCTAGAGGAGAACTCTTTAGGCTTAAATCCGTTCTGACATGTAGAACGCCGGAAGTGTTTATCCCTTTATATACGGCGATTGTCAGGCCGCATTTAGAATACTGCGTGCAAGCCTGGAGCCCCTTCTTTCAAAAGGACATATTACTATTAGAAAGAGTCCAACGACTGGCTACCAAAATGGTTGAAGGTATGTTTGGGAAACCCTACGAAGAACGTCTAATTTCTTTAGGTCTCTTCTCCCTTCGGCGTCGGCGTCTACGGGGTGACCTCATAGAAACTTTCAAAATCCTGAAAGGCTTAGGCGACGAGGGCTGTCAAATCCTGTTCTCTCGAGCAATCAACCCCTCAACTAGAGGACATACATTGAAGCTCGCGAAAAACCACAGCCGTCTGAATCTTAGGCAACACTTTTTCATTGAAAGAGTGGTAAGCTTCTGGAACAAGCTGCATGAGGAACTAATAGCTTGCACATCAATAGGTGCATTCAAAAGGGGTTTAGATGCCTTGTGGCTTGGGCTTTTCCCAGACTTTTTCCCGTGAATATGCCTGTTGTCTGTTGTCAGAATAGTCCATTTTTTGTTCATTTTGAAATTATATGGTCTTGACCACAATTTAAAAAAAAATCCTGTTATATAATGCCTCTTTTTAAATGTCGTTTTAAATGTACGCACCAATTTTCCATAGCTAACCTCTCACCGGCTTGGTGAAGAGAAACCCTTTCCGTTTTTCTCAGTCGCAGCTACAAATTCTGGGACCAAAGGACGGCTTGGAAAACATCGGACGTACCTTCGCATACGACGAGGATACCAGAGGAAAATGAACCAACTTTGGCAGTGGTGGGCGCTCCTTTGAAGCTTTCCACAGACGGAAAGTCTGGACGCTCGATTGGCTTATCCCTTGGCGGCGCGATCGTCGAGGATATCCAAATCACAATAAGAAAAAACGCTTCAGCAGTGGTGGTTGATTCTCTGCAGCTTTCCGCCGAAAGAAATTCTGGACGCTCGATTGGCTCGTTAGCCACATACTGTCCTGTGCAAACTGAACTGAACTGAACTGAACTGAACTCATCGTGCTGGTGAAGAGAACCCATCACTTTCCAGATATCCGGAAACAAGAACGTGTGATCAATTAAACCGTTAACTCAATATCGGAGTGACTGGTGCTAAACCGCATAAAATCGAAGGAAATGTGTGAGCGTGATAGGCTTTCAGGCACCTTCAGCAACTTGAACTTGAGCTGACCTTCGCGCGTGGGTCAAATTTGTCCACAATGAGCACAGCAATGACCACAAAGCAATGAGCTCATCCCCAGCATTACCATCGCGTCATTGATAGAAAACAAGTTGCGAAACTATTATGGGCTGATTACTCACTATAATGAAACTCAGAGCAGGAATCAGAGGTGTATGAAGCACTTATCCATGTTCGCGTCAACAAAGCTGAGGGACCAGACGGTATCCACTTGATTATGCTGAAGAATCTTGCCCCAGTGCTTATAGAACCCTTATATAAGCTGTTCAATTCATGCTTGAACACGGGAGTGGTTCCTAGTGAGTGGAAAGAAGCTATAATCGTGCCAATACACAAGGGTGGTTGCAGCTCAACTGTTGATAATTATAGACCTGTCAGCCTGACTAGCATCGTCTCGAAAGTAATAGAAAAACTGCTGCGTGACAAAATCTGTCAGCATCTTTGTCGACCTTCTCTACTGAGTGTAACTCAGCATGGATTTCTTAAGGATAGATCCTGCATGACAAACCTTCTTAGTTTTCTCAATACTGCCACTAAAAGGATGGATAAAAGCAAGCCTGTCAAAGCCCTCTACCTAGACTTCAGCAAGGCTTTTGATTCCGTAAACCACCGCCTTCTAGAGATTAAGCTAGCTGCAAAAGGCATTCGGGGTAGTCTACTCGCTTGGATACAGGCCTTCCTAACAGGTAGGACATTCCGAGTTAGGGTATGTATGAAAGCACAAGCCTGATCCAGGCAAAGTGCCGCACAGTCAGAGACTGCACGTGGGCTGAGATACTGTCAGGTTGCCCAGGCCTAGACAGATATGAGGGGGGAAATAGAAATAGAAATGATAGTGAGACTCCAGCGTGTACTCGCATGTAGCTCACTACCGTTGGCCAATCAATTTAGCACGATGTTAGCTGCACAGCACAGAAAAGCTGCAGGATTGCACATCCGTGCTATTGCACATCCGTGCTGTCGAATGAAACCGACGTGATCAGTGGTGTACCCCAAGGTTCGGTACTTGGTCCTCTTCTATTCCTGATTTTCATCGATGACTTGTCCTCTGCATTGAATTGTCCATGCTTCATTTTTGCAGATGATGTGAAATTCATCGAATCAACGGACGAAGATACCTTGATGCATGACCTTGAACGGGTCATAAACTGGTCACACCAGTGGGACCTCCCACTTAACCTTAATAAGAGCCAACTCTTGTCAGCACTGGTTGATAAGATTTCAGTTCAGGTGTCGGGCAATTCTCTCACTGTTAGCGCCACACAGCGTGTTAATGATTTAAGAGTTCTAGTTAGGACTGACTTCAAATGGGAGGACCAATGCGCCGCTGCAGCCCAACGTGCTCGCAAAGTTCTCTTTCGGCTGAGATCCGTGTTATCCAGCAGAAGACCCGATGTATTCCTGCCCCTTTACAAGACATTAGTTTGGCCGCATTTAGAATATTGTGTCCAGGCGTGGTGCCCTTACTACAAGAAGGATATCGTTCAACTCGAAAGCGTACAGCGTCTCGCAACTCGCATGATTGAGGGTCAGCGAGGGAAACCTTACGCTGCACGCCTGAAGTCCCTAGAACTTTTCTCACTTACGCGCCGTCGTTTGAGAGGTGACTTAATTGAAACCTTTAAGATCTTGAAGGGGTTAAGTGGCGTTATCATGACCGACTTCTTTGCCTTAAGTCCTGAGCTGGGCACCCGGGGCCATTCACTCAAACTTGCTAAGGAGCGATGTAGACTAGACTCCAGGAAAAACTTTTTCAGCCTCAAGGTGGTAAATTTCTGGAACCGGCTTCCAGAAGAACTTATATCCTGCAGTTCTGTCGCAAGTTTTAAGCAGGGTTTGTACCGCATCTGGGGTAAGCTTTTTCCTGAATTCTCCCCCTAATTTTTATGCAAGATTAGGTTGTTCACCATTTTTATCGTTGTTTGGTAAGTAAGTAAATGCTAAAGTTCTGTTTGTTTAATACACAACTCTTCTTTAGCTGACCTCCCACCGTACTGGTGAGGAGAAATGTATTCTTATCTTTCCAGCATCATTCATTACGTGGTGCTTCCTAAATACAACCCGGATAATCCCTTGGCATCGCGATCGTCGAGGATATCCAAATCACAATAAGAATAAACGATTTGGCAGTGGTGGTTGCTTCTCTGCAGCTTTCCACCGAAAGAAATTCTGGACGCTCGATTGGCTCGTTCGCCACTTACTGTCCTGTGCAACTGAACTGAACAACGTAGAGCAACAGTAATAAGGAAAATGCGTAAAACGAAAACTAGCAAATGAAATATGCAAATGCCTATGTACTATTGGGCTATTGAACTAATAATATTTCAGTGGATCTTCTTCTTGTTGATAGACGACAGAGGATCAAGCCCTTCTTATCTGCGTTCTTTTCGATCAACAACTTAGTCCAGGAGAACCTCGGTTGAAAAAATCCTGTCCCTATGATTACAGGCAGTACATTATCCACTAGTTGCTTGATTTGGTTTTCAGATCGTGCTGCAATAACCTCTTCCTGAAGCGCATTCCACAAGTTAACAAATCTTGTCGAGAGCGTTAGTCCTTGTGTTAGGCGTAGTGTTCTTTGTCTTTGAAGCTTTAGAGCATGACCACAGGTTTTTGAGCCCGACATGAGATGGAAAATCTCGCGCAGTTGGTCACCATAAGCTCGCAGTAATATGCGACGAGTTAACAGCAAGTCGTAGCGCACACGCCGAATACTGAGTGACAAGAGTTCGAGGTTGAACTCTCTACACGTAAGGAATTGATTTCAATCTTTGTACTCTTTTCATCGCCCGCCGTTGCACTTTTCCGTCTGGTCACGTTCTCTCTTAGTTTGTGGAAAGGTTGCTGGCAAACCATATTCCAAAACTGGTCTCACGTATGTAGAATAAAGAATGCGAAACATTTGTGGAGTAATCGCCGAGAACGACCGAATAATAGCCCACCATGCGCGGTTTGCTTTTCTGTTTGTATCCTCCTTTGATTTAATCGACCGTGTCACAATTGTACCCAGGTCACGTTCAATATAAACCCATTTCAGTTGATGATCCCCGAGGAAGTACGCACTTTCATGCGTGCTTGGCTCAAAAAAGCATTATTGCGCATTTATGTCGGTTTATAGGAAGCCACAATTTTTCCGTCCAATTAAGCAATTTGTACGCTTCGTTATTGAAAATTGTACTCTCAGCAGAAGAGCTTACTGTACCGCAAACTTTCACATAATCGGCAAGCAAACAAATGTCTCGTTGAGCCTAGCGCTAAACTGAGTTTCTTCATTGCAGTGCGCTACGTTCTTGACTGGCCACGCACTCGTTTCTCCCATCCTCTACCAGGCTCTGCAAACAGCGTGGTATGCTAAAATGTGCTCAAGCACTCTTTGAAATTCGGTACATAGACTTTGTGACACTTGGATGCAAGGCAGCACGAAATATTTATGAAACAACAGTGTATCACACGATTCTCGAAAGTACTCATACAAGCGCTGAATGAAATAAATAACCACACAAACGCCGGTAGAGCTACAACTGCTTGAGCAAACAAAGCTGCCGATTAATTATAGATTGACAATGTAAACTGAGGTTTAGGCCAGGTTTGTTTTAGTCCGTGTAGACGGCAGGGGATTGCCCCAGTAAGCCATATCTATTTGTCTTCATTGACGCAGACCAGGCATTCAAATGATTGCCATTCTTATTCTGTATAGACGACATAGGGTTGCCCTTTGTAAGCCGCATCACATTCTGTTCACTGACAGTCTAACCATTGACATGATCGTCATTCAGATGAACAGGTTTCATTTAACGGTAGATTGCCTTTTCAGAACAACCGGCAAGCATTTGTCAAGTGCATGTTTGAACTGCTCTTCCGTGGTTGCCTCAAAGGCTGTTCTCGGAAGGGCATTCCATGTGTTCACAATCCTAGTGGATAAGGTGCATTTCGCAGCATGCCGTTGAGTTCTCCGCTTCTGAAGCTTCATATCATGATCATTGGGGATAATAGGCAAATAAGCCGACGATCCGCTGTTGTGACTTTACAATATTGGGTGGTTCCAGTTCTCGAAGACATCGAAAACGTTCGGCATCTGGTCGAATAGATCCAATAGAAATTTCATAACCGAGGTGTATTTTGGATGCTGCGAGAGTAGATTTGTCTGGGTTGAAAGTGATTCCGTAGGACTCGACAGCCTCCATGAATCGAGATAAATTTTTGTCATGATCGGATGATGTTTTGCCGCAGATAGTGACATTGTCTAAATAACCAAAGGTGTCCCTCAGATTCGCTTCCTTTATCAGTGTATCCATGATTCGTTGAAAAACGGCGACACCGTTGGTGACCCAAAAAGGGATTCCATAAAACTGGTACGGATTTCCACAGACCTCCAAAGCAGTATATGTTTTATCAGATGCATGAATCGGGATCTGATGTTATGCACTTTTAAGATCCACGGTTCTGAACACGGTAAGACGCGATTTTGTGTACCAGGTCATCTATACGTGGAAGCGGATAGGCATCGAGTAGAGTGAAGCGATTTATTGTTTGAGTACTTGGATCGACAAACTTTTTGAAAATTACCGGATTTTACCACATTTGCGACAGACTGATTCTCTAGCGGGACATTTTTTTGGGGATGGCGTCCGTATCCGCAGAAGATACATGTATCACTGCTGACCGTAGAAAGAACATTCTAATCAGTTGATGGTGGATTGGTCAAGGGTGTAGTCGCATCCACAAATGCACAAAAATTCGGATCAGTGACGGCGTACGATAAAGAATGAGTCTGCGCGGCTTCGAGAATTTTCACCTATTCAATATACGAACGCGGATCCATTGATCGCATTTATAAAAAACGAAGGCGTTCAGTGTTTGAATGAATACCAGAAATGAAAGCAACTTGGTCAGTACGATCGCGATGCTGTTCTGACGTGACTTCTTGAAAATTACAATCTTTGGCCAGTGAATTGAGCTTGATCGATATTTTGACTGGGTTCTTGTTTACTCAAAAACCAGCTGTGTTGGTCAAAGACTTCATTCGTTGGTTTCACATATGTTTTCTGCAAAACTGGAATGGTTGATTCATAAGTGATACAGTCTGATATTAGACGGTGAAACGTAGTTGATGAGATTGTATAGTTTTTCAGGGTTCAGTTCAGCAATTGAGGTGAGGAAGATAGAGATAGTGCAATACCAGTGAGTCGAATGACGTGAGCTATCTGGTGTGCTCGGGTCATTGTCGAATCGATCCGGTCTCAGGGAACGACCCATTGATATTGATAACCAGTTCGATAAATTGTAATGAGCTCAAGCGATCAGGAGAATAGTGAGAAGACAAAGGCCTTAAATAAAGGCTTTATCGAACTTAGAACAAGAGTACAGGCTGAAAAAAAAGATTTTAGTGGGGTACAATAACGTTTACAAACAAACATACTACAAGCAGCACTTCGTTTAGACATAAAATGCGGCAGCGTGCAACTTGGCGCCCGCCTAATGAGAATCAGCCATGGACACAAATGGACCATCTTGCCATAAGCGCTAGATGGAGAAGCTACATTGAGAACTGTCTCTTCTTCTGTAATACTAGTGTAGATTCTAATCACGTTCGATCGATATTTACATTAAAATTCGGATCTTAAAATTCAGCAAGCCTATCGCGGTGCTTTAGTAGATAATCTTCCCACTGTGGTGTCTGAAAATGTCAAACAGCAGTGGACTGCAATTACTACTGTAATGCAAGATGCCGCGGAGTCGGCATGTGACAGTTCCAACTTCAGCAGAAGTTCCCACTGGATCTCCCAGGCTACCCTTCGGTTAATAGAATGAAAATTAAGGATTCTTTTGAGTTTGCAATATAATACAGAACGAAGACGCGCCTGAACTGATCACAAGTGCACCATTCGATCAGATAGCCGCGTGTAGCTGATAACAATATGGTCGATTTGCGTGAACAAGGCCGCCGATTAAGATTTCCAGGTGGAGCAGTGAAGCTTCGAATGGCGGAGGTTAGTGCTGACAAGGTACGGTCTGTGCTCTGAGCACAAGCTAAGCAATCTTTCGCCGTTGTCATTACGATGACAATCGAGACCAAAATTTCCACCCACGAAATGCTCGTTTAAAGATAGACGGACTACACGTGCGTTCAAGTCTCCTGCTAAGACCACGATGTCACTTCTCGA
>JACCGJ010006905.1:0-20362 GCA_013407085.1 Atriophallophorus winterbourni | reverse complement strand
GATATGCCTGCATTCAGATCACAGATTAACACAATACACGAAATCGCTGTGAAACCCGAGAGTGTCTCGGTAAAGCTTCGCGGGTTAACTACAAAAAATTCCCGGTTACTCATGAAATTACACCCTTCATCCTAAAACAATGCGCCCATGCTATATTCTCACCAAAATCTGAAAGTTTCAACCTGTCATTTAGATGCAGCAAGGTTGCTACTGACTGGAAAAGTTGATTAATCACTCCGATATACAAAGGGGGAACCGATCCGATGTGTCTAACTACAGCCCAGTCACGTTGTTGCGAGTGGTCTCTAAAGTTCTTCGCAGACGAACGTATTAAACACTTGGAACAAAATGAGCTTCTTTCGATTTAGGACAAGACACTCCTGTCTCACTAATCTTCTCAAAACTCTTGATAATTGAACTAGAGCTGCGGATGATGAATATCATATCCATGCTTGTTACTTGCTTGAATTTAGCCTTGTTAACCGCAGCATACTGCTACAAAAATTGGACCACCTCAGTGTGTGCGGCAGATTATTGGCCTGGATACAGGATTACTTGACTGGTATAGTTATCATGGTTAGAATTGATGGTGCAGTATCCAGCCCAGTAGAAGTTAAAAGTGGCGTACCTGAAGGCTCAGTCTTGGGGTCAATAATCTTTATGGTGTACGCTAACGATATACCTGAAATTGCATGCAGCAAAATCATTTTATTTGCGGATGACATTAAAGTCTGGACTAGCGTACTCACCAAAGAAGGTTGCAAACTTCTACAAAAAGATCTCGAAGCCCTCCATAAGTGGTCCTTGAGAAACTGCCTACCATTCAACGTCCAACGATTTTAAATGTTGAACGTCGGTAAATCATTTGAATTCACATACTCACAGCAGTGTTTCTGGGTTACGGAAGAGAAAAACCTGGTTGTGTGGATTAGCAGTAACGTGAAGTCTTCACGGCAGTGATCTGTTGTATACAAAAATTCTTGACAAAGCTTAGCATTCCTCAGAAGTATCTTCGGAATTTTCACAAAGCAGTAACTCCCACGCATAATTTACAGATATGTCAGACCAACAATAGAGTACGCAGTTCAAGCATGGTCTCCATGGCTACAAAAGTACATGACCTTGCTGAAACGCGTATACCACTGGGCTATATAAAAGGCTATACGAAGAGAGAATTGCAACTCTAAATCTCTTTTACTTTTCGTACCGTCGTCTCAGGGATGACTTGATCCTGCTGTTCAACATTCTCCATACCGTGTGGTCACTCACTTGAACACCTCTTTCATCGGCAAGAAGCACGCGATAGCAGATCGCAGGGCTATAAGCTATTATTCCACAATCCAGATCAAATTGTCGAAAGTTTTGCCTTGCTCTCCGTGTTTGTTTTATATGGAACTCTCTGCCTCAAACATGCAGCATTTATGCATTAAGCCTGAACTTGTTCAAGGCTGAACTTGACATGTATATGTTGACTAAATCCAACCTCGAATGCCCCATTAACCAAATGTTCGCAGACGCTACTCATGATTAGCTCGTACGAAAAACTTTGAAACCGCTGCTCCATTCGTCGGAATTCATGTATGTATAATTTTGAATAATATATTCCTTTCGCGATTTGATGAATAACAAGTTTGGAAACTAAAATTTGCACATTTTCATGCAAAATTAGGCAAATTGTGTTGCATCGGGGAATTCGATGCCGTTAAACTTCTCTAATTTACTACGCTGGAATTCAAGCTCTGTTGATGTTAAATCTCAGTGATATTGCCACAATCTCTGCGCAATCCGGTCTTATAATTAACACGTCACAAAGTTTGAAATTGTGAAATTATGTCTCAGATTTTCATTCTGGTTGTTTATGTACAGCAAATTAAGTGCTGTGTCAGGCACTGAGTCCTGTGGGACTAAACTGTTGATCGTGGTTTACGTATACAATGCTCGAGCGGAATGCACGTCTATATGACTGATTATTCGACGGTCGGAACAAAATATGAAACTCATCACGAATTTGCGTGGCCTTCTTTCGCAGGGTTCATGCCTATGCTATTTGTATTGTTTTAACTTTACTTTATGTATCGTCTGAACAGAGGTTCATCTAGCTTTTCCAAAAGATCTCAGGTGGCTGATCCCTTAAAAATTCAATAAAATCTGCCGCGATTAGCATTAGATATTTGAAAATGTTTTCAACCAGGACTAAGCTCGTAATGAAAAATTCCTCTCCAGATCAAGCAAAATTTTTTTGGAAAAAGAGAAATTAAAAAAATATGCGATTTAATTGATCCGCCATCTTCATTTGCTGTTGTTCAATGAACAGATTCATCAGGCATGGACAGTATGATCAGGATCCCCAAGTCTTAAATCGGTAGAGAAATTTCCAAAAGGTTTTGAATTGAATATATGTGTGTTTATAAATGTGAATGAATAACGATATATGCATACTCATATTATCGTCCGGATAATTGATGCTGATAACCGATTGTTGCACAACTCACAGTTTACAGGTCTTCCCCAAGCAACAGAGAAGGCGATCAGGCACAGAACTACAAATCGTTTAGACAACATTTTTTAAATTCGTCAGGAATTTTCTGCAATCTATACATTTCCTTTCAATGAATATCGAGTAAACTATTTATCAGATATCGGAGAGCCGATGACATTTCGGTAACTGGAATACTTTCAACTATCATTCAAACGCGTATAGCTAGAAATTGAAGTGAGATTTTTCCTCTAGGCTCGGTTTGTCTTATGAAATCGCACATAATAGACATTTGTTGAAACAGCAATTACGATTTTTCTATACGAAAATACGAATTGCAAGCTTCTGCAAACCTACAATTTATTCGAGAATTCTGTAAAATCATATTGCAGATAGTTGATTAAAGAGACTATTCCCTAAGAGAATATTTAGCGAAGAATTTTTCACAATTCGTTTCCTAATTGCAAAACAGTGGTATCAGCACAATGTAACGAATTTAGTCTACAGACGCTCCTCACAGAGCAAACACCTGAAAGTTTGGCATTATTAATAAAGATAACTGCCTATTTAGTCAAACCTTTATCGCAATCGTATGTATTATTGTAATGAATGTTGGCTGTAACAAATTTATTCAACATTTGCATACAAAAGCAAATTGTTCACCATACAAACACTGTTTAATTTCATGCGTGGTTTGATCCTACTGTCTCAACGTGATGAGTGCAAACATCATGAAACCGTTCGTGGGGTGTGTGACTGAGATGCATGCAACTGCACTTTATGAATATGTCAATATCCTTCATACCAATTGGTAGTCAGTAGCTTATAATGGGGAATGAATCATGAGAATGCGCTTGTTCCTGCTACATCCACATAGATCATTTAATCTGAGGCAACCAGGTAAGAAGGAAGAAAGCGTGAAGAAAGAGTATATTGTTTTTATTGCGTGTGTTGACTATGGGCAAATGATGTTTAAAAGTTGAATAATTTTGAATAAATTAGTGAAAAGATATCTGACGAATAACGATTAAAAGAACTCGATATATCAATATGGCGCTATCGGTAATCGAAATGAAACGATAATGTCCAAGTTAACAAATAAAGAAGATACAAAACATAAACTATAAACTAAACATCTGCGCAGCATAAAGGCTATTTCAAGATTCAAGATTTAACATTCAAGATTTATGGTTGAAAAATCAATTATCTCTACAATAACCACACGGTGGAAATATAGGTACAAATGTATATATATACATATATATGTATAAATAAAAACAACCTCAATGATAACTTATTAATAGTTTCGGGCTCTCATATAATCGTCAAGTTTTGATTTGGATAAAGATAAACTGTTTGAGCTCACCAAATCGGAAGGTGGGGAATTCCAAGCAAAGCACACACGTACCGAATGAAAATACATGCGGCAGTTCCGTTTGGAATGTGGTATTTCCAAATTGCAACCATAGTAACGGCTGTTGCTGGAAGTTCGATGGTGGAATAATATATCCAGTGGGTGGGAAACCGTAGTGAGTATTTTGTATGTGGGGATGAGATCACCTCGCATTCTCCTTTGTGCAAGTGCCCTCATTTCCTGTCGTCTGAGCTATTCGTAATGAAATCGCTATTCTGCTAGGTTGACCGCCTCAGCAGTGATGATTTGCATGTCGGCAACTGACTCTTTGGCATCATCGCTGCAGAGTCGGACAACCTTGTAGAATAGAAATTTTGTTACGGACTAAAATAACATTTTATGATGCGCAGATGTTTAGTGTACACTCTTATGTTTTGTAACATTTTAATTTTTTATAACTTAGACATTATCGTTTCTATTCGATTACTGACAGCGCTATAGTGATATATCGTATTCATTTAATCGTCATCATTGAGATATCTGTTCACTAATTCAGTCAAAATTATTCAACTGTTAAGTATCATTTGACCATAGTCAACACACTAGATAATATCAATAAAATCCTTCTCCACGCGGTCTTAATTCTTCGCTGTGTGCCTCAGATAAAGTCTAACTGGCACTATGAAATGAATCAAATGCAATGATCGTTCTGTTGATTACATCAGGCTTGACTTAATCCAAAATTTAAGATCATTCGCAAAAATAAACGTGTTGTGATTGACGAGTTTCTTAAGGTTGTTGATGTAAATCAAGCACCGAAACGTGTGGAACAACACTATTGATCGCGATGTACGTATCCGATGCTCCAGTAGAATGCTCGAATAATTGTGTGATTATTCGACGGTCGGAAAAAAATTGAAACGGTTCACGCTTTTGCTTGACCTTCTTGCGCAGGGTCCATGCGTATTACATCTGCATCGTTTCAATTTTACTATATGTTTCGCCTAAATGGAGGTTCATCTATACTTTCTAAAAGATTGCGGATGGTCAATCCGTTTAAAATTCAATAAAATCAGCCCCGATTGACAGTAGAGAATCCATAATATTTCCTAGTAGGACTATGCACGTAATAAAAACTAACTCTGCAGATCAAGCGGATATTTTATTCGGAGAAGAGAAATTAAACAAATACGCGAATCAATTCATCCGTCGTCTTCATTCGCTGTTGTGCAATGAACAGATAGCTCGCAAGGTTGAGAGATCACGTGAAACGTGATGCTGTCATTTGGCTTGAGGTCAATTCAACCGTAATACCTTTGACGATTCATTCAGAAAGTCTCATACCGCGAACAAATAATGGTATTCAATTATACATTCTGAATGGTAAAGTGCACAATTCATTCTCCATCCAGTTTTGAAAATACAGGTGTTGGAATTTGTCGCAATCAACTTTATGATCGCAAGGAAACAGTACGTGCCAATGGTGTGATGTCTTAGACAAACAAAGCATAAAGAAAAAAATCAAAATTCAATTCCTGGTAACACGCTTTTGACTGGCCAGATCTAAACATTCCAGTTACCAAACTGTCTTTGGCTCTCCGATTTCTGACCAATGGTTTACTCGAATTACAGTGAAAGTAAATGTATAAATTGAAGACAACTGTTGCGAAATTTACAAAATGTTATCGAGAAGATTTATAGTTCTGAGTCTGATCGCCTTGTCTGTTGCCTGGAAAAAACCAACTTACTGTGAGTTGTGCAACGGTCGGTAATCAACATCTATTACCAGGACAATAATTTGATTATGCATATATCGTCTTACATTCACATTTATTAATGCACATATAAAATTCCAAACCTTTTTAGACATTTCTCTACCGATTTAAGTGTCAAGAATCCTGATCATACTGTCCATGACTTATGAATCCAAACACGTTCCCGTTGATGGGTGTGTGGGATAACAGTGCATGTAAACATGGACATTTTGAAAATAAATGTTGGTTGTTTTCAAACGTTCAAAATCAAAGTGTTTCATTCAAGTCAATCAAGTTCAACATCGAATATTGACGTTCACAAAAATTAACTGCGTCTCAGAAAATTTCGCTTCGTTTTGACAGCCAACCAAAATTCTATAGTAATGTCAAATTTCCATGAATCAGATGTAAGTTTTCTCTTGATAGATTAATGAAAATTTGTCCCCCAGATGAAACATTTCCGCTGAATGATGTGTGCCAGGCTACGGACGTCGCAAGGTATGAGTTTGATTGCCTTCCACAACTTGCTCGATTTTCAGCTCAACTGAACTCAAGTGCTTTGACAACTCTTCGTGCTATCTGTTTATTGCATACAAACCAATAAAGATGGCGGATAAATGAAATAGTGTATTTTTTAATTTCGCTTTAATCAATAAAAATTCCTCTTGATCTGGATAGGAATTTGTCATTACATGCATAGACCAAGTTGGAAATATTATCGATTATTTAATATCAATCGGCAATGATTTTATTGAATATTAAACTGATCAACCATCCGCGATTTTTTTGGATAAGCTATATGAACCTCCGTTCAGACGAAACATATAGTAAAAATGAAACGATACAGATAGGATACGCATAAACCCTGAAGAGTTTCATATTTTCGTCTGACCGTCGAAGAGTCAGACAAAGAGACGAGCATTTTAATACAGTGCTCTGTATACGTAAATAGCAATCAATAGTTTTGTCCCACACGGTTCAGTGCTTGATCGAGATATCAGTTTGATGTACATCAACAACCTTCAGAAACTCTTCACACAAAAGAATTTCAGTTAAATGGGTGATGGTAAATTTTTAAAAGCGATTTATGTCAAGACTTATGTAACCAACAGAATATTCCTCGCATTTGATTCAGTATATACAAAACGTAACACTTTATAATTGTTTCCTATACAAGCTGTAGATCTAGATAGAAAGGATATATTTCTCTATCATATGTGTCACCGTGCGAAGGTTTTGTTCAGTATTCTACTTATCTATTCAGCTGTGGCTTATATATGCAGTATACGTACCCACATTAACACACAAAAGAAACACGATATGCCTCAGCTTGGTTTCTTGGATGAAATCACCTATATAAATTAGCTTCATCATGCTTGATATCATTTCTCGTCCGTTGGACTTTTCTCGGATAACAAATTTGTTTACTTTGATCATGCTCTGTATACCGGATTTTAAAATCACTTCAGCATTAGTAAACTTGTCCATCCACGATAAGTTCAAGATACGACGGATGCTTCGTAGATGGAAAGCATTCAGCTGACGTGTGTGGTCCAGGTTTCGATGCCTTACAGTAAATAATTTATAGCGCAGGAGCTTTAAACCATCACCATTGTCTTCAACAGCGAAACAATAAATTGTGAAGCGCTCACCTTTCAAGGAGAAGAAGAAAAAGTTTTCGACTTCTTTTATGTACATTAATTGTTAGCTATCGAAAGTAATTTCTTAAAGAAAGTAAGATAAAAAATGAAATATATGCAAACACACAATGATGGTCAAAGGCAAAATGCATCCCAAACAAAGATAATACTTTGGTTGAAACGCTGTCAGAATGCCGTGGCCAAGCAGGATGGAATTCGAAAATAAAGTTTAAAAATGACAAGCATATCCTAACATCAGTTATCAAAATGTCAGGGGCATCTTCCACTGTGAAACGATTATCATTGTATCGAGCCATGCAATGAACAAACGATTTCCTGATTTTGTAGATATTAAATAAGGAAAACGTTATTAGCTTCGTGCGGAGGAGAACGATGTGCAACCAAACATGGGTCCTACGCAGTGTATGTGCATCATCAGAGAGAAATGTATTTGACAGAACTTACACCACTAGATTATTTCTTACAGGGATAATTGAAAGACAATGTCTATGCTACGAAACCCGTTACATATTTATATACATTTACAATAATGTAATACTAACACACTATGATTACAATTATTTTAGGAGTGTATATATGTTTTGGGACACCCCGTATAGATAGAGAGAGGAAGTGTGAAAAAATGCAATTAAAAACAAACAGTTCAATAATATGAGGATTAAAAATTCTTCGTTGGTGTACTCGAGGATTTTGTCGTCGAGCTTGTATTGATAGGAAAAGCCAACCTTGTATCTGTACAAAACCGTAGGATATTTGTATAAGTACAATACTTATATGTACCAAATAAACTGAGTTACTAGGATGATCGAAATTGAATAACCATAGAGTCGAACTCAAAGGTACAAACAAAGAACACACACCGAATAAAAATATCTGTGGCTGTTGAGCTTGAAGTGTGGTATTTCCATCTTGCAACCCTGACCACGGATGTTACTTGATGTTCGAAGGTGGAATACTATGTCCAGGTGGTGGAAAAAAGTAGTGAGAATTTTATATGCGATATGAGATCACCTATCATTGACCTTTTTGCAACTGTCCTCAGACCCAGTCTTTTGAGTTGCTCGGTGTATGGCGTATTTTCAAGTACATTAGCAGACTTAGAATCTTTCTGATGTATATGATCCAGAAGTAAAATGTCTTTTTAATGCCATGGTAAGTATAAGGTCCAGGGTAGATGGGGTTTGTGTAGATCAAAATCGCGTTGGTTGTTCTACATGGTTGTAAAGAGGGTTGCAAGTCTTTATTATTTGAAGAAAGCTTTTGAATAAATCGTCGTCTCTAATGTGTTTTGCGAGTGTTGTTACAAAAAAATCACTAAGGATGAGAGAATGTGAATAAGTGAGCTTCACTTCAAAACGTATTGCCTTAGAAAGAACAGTGTCAGCGGCAAATAATGGATATGGGGGGCGGTAAATGAATGCTAAGAGGAACTTACGTTTATCATGTAAGACCAAAAAGCGAAAGATTGTATCTAGGACATCTAACTCGGGGAGAAAAGTATAGTGCAGTTGATGCTTTCATGTGAGTAGAGGAGGACACCGCCACCTTTAGTTGCTCAATCGTTTCTGTAAATCATTATGTGAGGGATTTTAAGTTCAGAGTCTTGCATAGAATTAAGCAACCAGGTTCCTGTAGATGCAATCAAATCCCAAGACGCCACGGTTGCACGTGAATACAGTTGAGTGAATTTGCTAGAAAGCCCTGGGCATTGGTGTAACAGCATGGTAGAGATTTGAAATTTTGTTGCAGATAAAGAGCCCATAATACTGGATTTGCCGACCCAGAATTGGTCGGCTGCTCCACGTTTTTTGTCTCAGGTGCATTATATTGGCTTGGTAGCGAAGTCATTTCAGTAGCAATTGTGTTCGTGAGTTATATGTAGTATACAGCCCGAATGAGCATTTCAGGAGGTGCAAATTTTCGACGTTGATACCACGCCTCGAGTATTCTATCCTTCATCTCATCTGTGCGGAATGTTAGTTCGAGAGGAGGAGGCTGAAGCTGTTATATTTTCGGTATAAGGCGCATAACATGAGTCGTCATTATGTCCTTAAAACCTAGTATCTCTTATAAAAATCTACATTCACTGCAATCGTGTTGCAGACGTTTGTTGGAATCTACTTCGTTCGAAATGGGTACACCATGAACTATAACAACTCGGCAATTTATAGCCATTTGTACTAGTTCCGGATAATTACGACGAATTTGCCGATCTTCCAACGAAACGTCCGGAAAGATTCGCACAGTCGATTTGTTTACTACTTAGAGGGATGAGGCGGGCAACATATTTTCTACATCTTGGTCGGACATGAGCACCACACTCAGTAAACTGGGTGTGTTCGCAGGAGTTGAGATCGGGGGTCTAAACAAGCGCGTCAGCGACGCAGGTGAGGCAGTGATGTCAAAGCTTCTGCAAAGGTCATTCCATTGCTTCCAGACACCTGCCTACCGTTACTTTAGCGCTGCGAATTTGATTCAATGAGATTACTACATGTCGTATCCATACAGAGCTAGCATGGTGAGAGCGATTTACCTAAAAACAATACCAATAATTAAGTAATTCAAAGGTATTTTTGTTCTAGGCGTTCCAGATGTTTCTGCTGACGTACCTTGCCAAGATACGTCTGAGCACAATAAATAACCCTGCAAAAACCTAGCCGAAACAAGCGGTATAATAAGGCATACTTTTGGATGTTTAGGGTTACTTCCGTCTGCCAACTATAAAGGTCAAGTTCCTAGAACTGAACTGCTATAGCAGCCTATTGTACCACGTATGAATGGGAAGCTAATAGAAGATTTAAGTTTCAAGATTCAAGATTTATGGTTGAAAAAGCAATTAACTTTACAATAACCATAGAGTGTCAAAATGTATATATATGTATAAAAAAAATCAAAATCAATGGAACGGTGATAGTTAATTAATATTTCGGGGCACAATTCGGATTACCTCTCATATAATCGTCAAGTATTGATTTGAATATAAATAAACAGTTTAAGCTTATCAAATCAGCGGGCAGGGAATTTCAAATAAAGCACACGCGTACCGAATAAAAATACCTGCGGTACTTGCGTTTGGAATGTGGTATTTCCAACTTGCAACCACGGCGGGTGCTGGTAGTTTGTGGGTGGAATAATATGTCCATGGGTTGGAGAACAGTATCAAGTTTTTTGTTTGCGGGGACGAGATTAGCTCCTCATCTCCAGTCGTCTGAGTCACCCGGCGAATGGCGTGTTTTCGAGTCCAATGACCAGCTTAGAAGATCTCTGATATATGCGATCCAGAAGTAAGATGTCTTTTTGGATCCAAGGTGTCCAAACTTGGGCGGCATAGTCTACAACCGGGTGTATATGTGTATTTATCATGAAAGGAAATTAACAGGGGAAAACGTCCAAATTTCCGCCGCAACTTGCCGAGCAGCCGAGGCGCGCTTTTGTAAACGGTTTCGCATTCTGGTCTAATTTTCAAACTACCGCAAATCCAGATACCTCGGTCCTTTTCTTCGTCGGTGTACTCCAGGATTCTGTCGTCAAGTTTGTATTGATAGGAAAAACCAAGGTCACGTCCGATTTGAATCATCTTCTTATTTTGCGTATTCAATTACAGTTTACTTTCAGATAACCAGTTGTACAAAGCACTCAAATCGTTTTACAGCAAAATACAATGTTAGCATTTCTTATTCGCCTTCATGCTTTTAGATCATCAGCAAACAAATCTATCTCACTATACGAATACCGTTCATATAGACTAGAAACAGTATTGTTCGAAGCACTGAGCCTTGTGGAACACCGCTAGTGACAACGATGTTCTTCGATAATGGGCCGTCCACACAAACTCGGATGTGTCTTTTGCTGAGATAATCTCTTATCAATTCGTACAGTCTTCCAACAATACCGTGTTTCTGTCGCTCGTTCAATAGTAAATTATGATCCACTCTGACGAACGCTCCAGAAATGTCTAGGTAACACGCATCAATACAACCCCCACATCTATAATCCTCGTCCAATCGTCTAAGCTTGTCAGCAAAGATGTTAGACAAGAGCGATTCCTGCTAAATCCATGTTGGGAACTGCCAAAATTTCAGAAGTCCCACGATTTCTGCGGTTATTATTCGCTCAAAAACTTTTGATACCGAAGACAGCAATATCACCACCACCCCGTAATTTTTTAACTTTAGAACGGCAACCACGTTTGTAAATGTAATTATTTGTCCCATTTTCCAGTCTTTGGGCACTACGCTCGCTAGGAGCAAATTATTAATCATGCAAGAAAGAGGTTCAGATAGCTGCGCATGACAGGTTTTGATCAGCTTTGGAAATATCTCGTCTTGTCCTGGAGATTTCTTTACGTTTAATTTTCGTAAATGCTGCGCTACGACCATCGTACTAATCAATACTTCACTCAAAGTGGGTCGGTCAAGTCGAACGAATGGTTAATGATCAGGCTCCGTGAATTTCGGCGCAAAAACTCCGGCATAAAAGTTTGCTAACAGGTCAGCCTTCTGATTTTTGGATTCTGTGAAGCCGGACGACGTTTTTGGGGCAACGACTCCTGGTTTAATATTCGTTTTATCGTTTACAGGTGAATACAAAAGCTTCGGATTCTTGGGAATCTGAGAAATCTGTTTCGATTGTGAAGCCTGTTTATCATCTCTAATTAAGCTGATAACTTTGTTTCGCAGTGGTGTAAATTGCGCCTAATAATGAGCTGTGTTGGTAGCCTTGTGAAACTCCCATGTTTCATCCACTTTTCAGTCCTGCTTCGTAGTATTAATTTATTAAGTTGCGACGTTTTCTTTAAAATAAACATTGAATGTTCATTCAATATAGATTTCAGGTGCTGTGAGAGAGATCCCAAATAACTATCCGGATCTGAGTAATCTAGTTCTACGAAACTAGTGCTTCGCAACTCGGCACACAGAGCACGGTTGTTCACCCTTCTGACGCATTTTGTCGCTTGACTATTGCGCCTAGCGCTACAAACATACTCGAATTCTAGAACTTCGTGATTGCTTCGTCCGATTGGCGGTTTAAAAAAGATATTTCCTACAGCTGTTGGATCTGGTGTAAGTATTAGTTCCAATGCAGACGGCTAGTCTGATACCCTCATACGAGTAAAACAAAAAAGGTTGTTATATAGGGGTGCGCAATACATAACGACTCGAAGTTCATTTTTAAGTGTCTCTGATGGATGATCATTCCATCTATAGAGCTGGGGAAAGTTGAAACCCTTATTATTAAGATTTAAGTATTGTACCGCGTTGGTACATAGCGCAAAGCATTAATCAATTTTTGTTTAGGTCGAGAGTTGCTGCTGGAGAACGATCGATCACTCCTATAATGCATTGGTCTCCTCAAGTAAGAGTCAGTGTGTACCAAAGTGTCTGAGTTATATCACGGGTCTGGTCGTTCATAGCTCTACAGATAAACAATTACTTTAAGTAGAGTGCTGTTTCTCCGCCATCGCCTAGACGGTCACGCTGGAATAGAGATATGTTGGGCAAAGAAAGTTCCTTATCAGACAATGAGGCATGGAACAACGTTTTTGTTACTGCAACTATGTCTGGCGCGGATTCATTACAAATCTCGTACAATTCGTTTAATTTGTTGAAAAGGCTGTTGGCGTTTGTATAAATGCACTAAATCGTATTTTTCGTGAGTAATGACGGGGTGTAGACTGAAGTTGTTGGTCCGGCTTCTTTGGAGGTGAAACATGTGTGCTTCTCAGTGTTCGCCGACGGCTTGAATCGACAATTAGTTTTCGGTGTGAATTCCTCAGTCTGGCTCGATTTAAGCCGGACCTACGACGTTTTGTGATGTATTAATTTCTTCAATTTGGGTGGAAACGCTGCTATCTCCAGACGGGAGAGTGTTTGACTTTGTTTGGGTGGGCTAAGTCAAACTTCCTTGGAAAATGTTCGTTTTTCTTTTAATCCATTCCGACATTATTATGTCGGTCATAGATGTGGTCGAGAAGTTAATCTGCGGGGGTTTCTGTGCACTATTTTATATTTTGGCGAAAAAGGAACTCGAAAAGTGTCCACAACAACGGCATTAGAAATAATGATAGACCACGCAATGTTGCTCCATTGCTTGACGTCGTGCTCTACGGTTCCCTTATTCGATGCTCTAGAACTATTTTCTGGTACAGTAAGTGGAACTTCACTTCGCCATACTGTTTGTTTCCTGGAATTCAAACTACCCTTTCTTTCCAAGCATGGTACATCGGGATATATGCAGCAGTTTGAAGCGGGATCTGTGTTGACTAGGTACACATTCATCAGTACTTTCTAGATATCAGGCTCACAGTTTAGTGTTAACATGAAGAAGAAGAAGAAGAAGAAGAAGAAATTGACTTTATTCGTACACACAAATTTACAGCTGTTACAATAATTTCACCACAAATTTAAAAAATGATTATCATGTCCCGACATCGAGTTACAATTTGTCGACTGAACGATTTTTTTCTTGTCCGTCCTAATTGATTGACATACGATCCAGTTTACTAGCGAAAGTTTTTGGGTCAAACGTTTCACTGCAAGTCCCGGTAACTCGTAATTCGTTCTAAAGTGCACGTCCAAATTTGAACTCAGTTGAACCGAAAATATTTGATGCATTTTACCCTTAAATAAATTAATTGTATGCACGGCCGATTTGAAGGCCCCGCTTTTTTGAGCAAGCGAGGTTGACCAATATGTGCTGAAGTTGAATGGTGAGTTAGACGAGTCACTTTTTCTGCTATTACATGTTCAATTTGCATTAGGTGGTAAAACTTAGACCGCTTATCGACATCGTTTTTCTGTTTGCTATCCAACAGGCTTTATTGAGACTTGTTAACGTTCGTGCATATCACGCTGAGTGCGTATGATGAGTTCTCCTTGCGCACCGGAAAGTCAGATATTGTCGAATTTGAAACATTTGGTGCTTGAGTTCGTGAGACGGGTACAGCAGTTTTTGAGTGTACAGCTAAGGTTCACCGTAACAGCCTATCTCTCTAAGAATTTCCTAATTCTGCGGTCGTTTTAGCTGATTCCAAAACGGGATCATCCCTTCTTTTTTTCTTTCTTCAGCACACGAATTGCCTTAGTCTTAGATAACTTCAATGGTGGTTCCGAAATCGTTCTATTGATATGATGGTTTACATTAGTGCGTACTCACGTTTTACCAATATTAATACCACACGTCGGGACAATTCTGAGTGTCGAGTTTCGTTCTATCAGCTGGGCAGGCCGTGAGCATTTTTGCGTTCGCCGGGTCCAGGCAGTGGCAATGAGGTCAAGTTGGTTCCATGTCGCTTTCACAGTTTGATCGAACGATTTTTTGTCTGTATGTCGGATCTCGTGATGCGATTAATTGCTGAAAATTCGTGAACACGAATAAAGTCATTCTTCTTCTTCTCCATGTTAGTAGCCTGAAGTAGGTTGTTAGGCTGAGTGACTTGCTTTTTTTTGGTCGACGGGTCGAGGTGGTTGTTTAGGAACCCATGATTTCATCATGTATCAAATAATCAACTATAACTATTTAACCACACAAGCTAGAAAACAGAAACAAGTATTAAAATGCGTAGTTCGACGCGATCTTTGCAACGATGGTAAAAACTAAAATTCTAAAATATTTCCAAGCACGATAAAAGCGATGCACACCTACATTACTCTTATTTAATTATTACAGAAGCGTAAACATTTCCATCTAGGTGGATTGCAATTTTCAGATATCTTCAATTATTGGCACGACATACAGTATCCACTCGTCGGTAGTCACTTTTGTGAATATATGAAAACTTCTCCTGTTTAGACATGTTTCAAAAGTTGAACAAGCTTTTAAGTTGACAGATTATTAATGCGTATGTCATTGTGAATTATTATTTGAGTTTCCGATTTACGTATTCCAAGACAGTTTCGTTGATTGCGAATACTGGATTTGTGTGAAAGTGACGGAAAATTTTTTTCAGAAATATTACGAATCTAAAAATGTCAAAGTTCATATGACTCATTGAATCATATTTGTTATTTAACACCTGGAATGATTTCTCCTGTTCGTTTTATTTCTGACGATGGTAAATTATCAAACGGTCCTTAACGCACGTTTGCTTATCGTCCGGAATCATTTATAAAGATTAGCGCGAGCCAATTTGTTTAAGATCTGGATCTCTCGATCTTTCGTTCTTATATCGCTGAGGTTTAAAAGTCGGCCTGCGAGGTGCACTTCTGTGACCAGTTGAACAATACTTGATGGCGATTTTGGCGTACCTACAAAGGTATCCAAAATAAACAGTTTATTGTATGGTTGTGAAGCAAACGTGGTGTTAACGCAAACGAATGTATATTGAGGCAAAATGATTTAACCGTTAGCTCTACATGTTATTCATCTCAAACTTGATTGACATGTGATTACAACAGCGAGCATACATCCATGGCCATAAATTGAAAAAGCAACTTCATGCATATTCAATCATCAGCTGTTTCGTAACGTTTTTCCTATTTGAGGCAGTCATCAATAATAATAAACAAATGATGGCGATAATGGTGATGATGATGATAATAATGATGATGTAGTTGATGATGCTTATGATGATAAAGATAATGATGATTCAACGTAATTCAAGGTTTTTAATGGTCTAGAAACCAAGAAGCTTAAAATCAACCATATGATGGTAAAATTGAAATTTAAGTGTACAAACAATATAAGAAAATATACTGAACATTATATGAGTGTTCTGGAAACTAATAATGCAATAAAAATTCGTTTAATTTCGTTTCAAAGTCATGCACGCTAGTGCCGTGAGCAACGGTTGAAGGTAAACTGTTCCAAGTAAAACAGACACGAACAGAGTAAACATACATTTTACAGTTCAGTCGGGAATGGGGTACGACCGGGACATATTCATGGGTCCGTTAATTTCTCGTATGCCTTCGCGTCAATAAATCTTACTGATGGTGATGATGATGATGATGATGATGATGATTCAATTCAATTCAATTTAATGGTATAAAAAGCACATAGCTTTACAAAAACGACAGAATAATATGCGAATTACAAATAACATAGGTAGTAAAACGGGGTTTGTTTGTCTACTGATTAGTTCAGGAATCACGTAAAAATACATAGAGCAGAAATTGTTTTCAACCGGTTTGATAGGGTAAATATGTAAAGTTTACTTGAATGCATTGGTCCAAAGCTTTATGATGTAGAATATAATGTTTCAATGTTTGGATTGGTCGATATAAAGTTGTCCGAGTTCGATTTGAATATATCCAATTTGGGTGAATGTGCAACGTTACGGGATAGGGAGTTTCAAGTAAAACATACACTACAGAATAAAAATACCTTCGACAGTTCAGCCTTGAGTCGGGAATAAGTACTCTTTAGTTATGACTCCGGCTTGTTCGTGGTGGTAGTGGTGTGAATAGTTGATTCAGGGGATGGTTGTGTGTATGCAGTATATTGAACATAAGAATCAAGTCGCTTCTAAGACGGCGGTAGCGAGAGTCGAAGAGATTGAGGCTTGTAATCCGATCATCGTATTGTTTATGTTTTAAACCACGTTCGAGCTTGGTGGTCCCATTATATATCCTCTGCAAGAGGCTGATGTTCTTCTGTAGCCAGGGTGACCAAGCCTGAACCGCATAATCCATGGTTGGCCTCAAGTACGTAATAATTATTCGATGAAAAGTTTGCTTCGTGAAACTCCCGAACACACGTTTAAGAAGAAGCAGTAGTCGCGACGTCTTTCCATAGACAGCTGTGGCGTTATGCGTCGGTTTCAACGTGCTGCTCACCCACACACCCAAGTTCTTCTCCTTGTCAGTGCTTTCAAGAATATGGGAACCAAGGTTGTAAGAAAACTCAAGATGTCTTCCAACAGTCAATACCTTGCATTTGCTGAAATTGAAAGGTCCAGCTGAAGATGTCTGCAATCTTCAGTAGTGCGTACTTGTGTCCACAGCTTGATGTCATCCGCAAATAACAAGATTTTGCTGTGAACAAGTTTCGGTAAGTCGTTTACATAGATCAGGAAGAGAATTGGTCCAAGCACTGATCCCTGCGGCACTCTACTCGTTACTGCAATGGGTCGTGATAGAGCAACGTCAACCCTTACTCGAATGACACGGTCGCGGATATAATCCTCAAACCAGGCTAGTAATGAACCCTTGATGCCACATCGCTCCATTTTTTGTAGTGACAGACTGTGTTTGACACGATTGAATGCTTTGGACATATCAATATAACACGCGTGTATGGTGCGACCATTGTCTACAGCTTGTGTCCAGTCATCGAGGGAGAGCAGAAGGTTTAAAAGTCAAGAGTGACTTATTATGAAGCCGTGTTGTTCGACTGCGAGCAAGCAATTGTCTTCCAGATGTTTTGTGACGCTGTTTGCAACAAGGCGCTTCATTACTTTTGATATCCCCGGTAGTAGTGTTACTGGTCTATAGTTGGATACTTCGAAACGGTTTCCTCCTTTGTAGATTGGGGTAATGATGCCATTCTTCCAATCACATGGAACGAAACTTTGGGTTAAATAGAGATTAAACAAGTATGTCAGGGTGGTACATAAATTAGAAGCACAGTTTTTGAGGATCAGCGAGGTAATTTCGTCAGCTCCGGGAGATTTTTTCGTGTTGAGATTTATCAATGTTCGGAGGACACTGTCCGGAGTAATACTTAGTTTTTGTAAAACATTTTCAGGTGAGGTGACGGGAGTTAAAGGGCAGGTAACGGTGTTTCGTGGGCTGAAGACAGTGGAGAAGTAATGGACTAGAACTTCGGGAGATTCCGATGCTGTGCTTGTAGTCCCGTTAGCAGCAACCCCTGGTTTCACCCTAGACCGGTTATTTATGATCTGATAGAGAATTTTGGGGTTTGATTCCATTTTGTTGAGTAAATGTTTTTTGATAATTCAGTTGTTCCTTAACAAAAAGTTTGTTTACCTCATTTCTCAGCAACCGGAATGTCTCCCAACTCTCAACAGTGGTATCTTGTCGATAAGCCCGTCATGATAATGATGATGATGATGATGATGATGATGTTGATAATGAAGAAGAAGAAGAAGATGATCATGATGATCATGATGATCATGATCATGATCAAGAATCAAGAATCAAGAATCAATATTTTATGGTGATAAAAAGCTAATGCTTTACACGTACCATTGGATGACAACTATTGCAAAAAGAAAAATTCAATCAAAATCACATTGTTAATATTTTTCTGGGTTCATGTTTCTTCAATACACCGGGTAACATTCAGGGTTTTGTTTTACTTATGCATCCAATTTCGAATTGAATAGATTAATTGTCGTTGCATTCACAACATCTTGAAGTAGCGCATTCCATAGAAAGCAGATACGCACAGAGAAGAAATAGCGACGACAATCAAGTCTTGAGTACGGTATTTCGAGGCAACACGGGTGACTGCGTGTATTTCGAGTGCAGTTTACTTTTATTAGTTCGCTAAGTAGATGGTTCTCGATCCGCAGTATATTGTAAGCCAGAATCAGGTCGATCTCCATTCGTCTTCGTGTAAATCACGCAAACCAAGGATGGCCATTCGCTCAGGATACGAGACCCGCTGCATTCGTTCAACTAACTTTGTAGCTTTGTGGTATATTCGATCCAGGATCTCGAAGTCTTTACGCCAGCACGGTGCCCAGGCTGGGATCAAATAATCCATCGTTGGATGGATGTAAGTATTTAAAATACGAGGAATTGTTTTGGGTGAGAACCGTCCGAAAATACTTCTCAGGATTCCCAATATACCACATGCCCGATTTAACACTTTTCTACAATGCATATTCGGTTTCAGGTTATCAATAATCCAAATTCCGAGGTCCTTTTCAGCGGTGGTCCAATTTAGGATTTCGTGGCCTAGATGGTTTGTATATTGGCAGTTACGGCCAAGCTGTAACATGTAACATTTACATAGGCTGAAAGGCATTTGATTCTCTAGAGACCAGCGATAAAGAGCATCCAAGTCGTTTTGCAGCATTAAACAATCTTCCTTAGATCGGATTTGCTTCCATATTTAATGTCATCTGCAAAAATAATGAGCTTGCATCGCACTATTCTAGTTATATCATTTATACATAAGAGGAAAAGGAGAGGTCCGAGCACTGTACCTTGAGGCACCCTGCTATTGACGTCGATACTTTTCGACAACACTCCGTCAATGCAAACACGCACTTGCCGATCGGTCAGATAATCTGTTAGCCACGATAGTAAGTTACCTGTTATTCCATATCGCGCTAGCTTTTGCAGAAGCAAGCTGTGGTCGACCTTGTCGAAAGCCTTTGAAATAGCAATATAAAAAGCATGTACCGTATAGCCTTGATCAAGCGACATCGTCCAATTATTTAGTGTGATCAGTAAATTCGAAAGACAAGATCTAGTCCGACGATACCTGTGTTGTGCTGCTGACATAGACCTCGTGCTTAAAGCTGACCCACAATACATTCAGATATAATGCGCTCCATAATTTTTAAAACACACGGTCTGTAATTTGCTGCGTCAGAACGACTGTCACCTTTGTAAATTGGTGTTACTACACCCGATTTCCAAGCAAAAGGTTCACAACCCTCACCAAGACGCTGGATGAAACCGCAGCTGAGCTATTTGAAAGCTCTCTATAACACACATGAAGATTTGCTGGGGTAATATTGTCCTCCCCGGGAGATTTCTTTGTATTTAATCGACCTAAGTGTCGCTTTACCATCAGTTGCTCCATCACGGGCTCAGTTAGTGGTTCTACAGTGTTTGATAATTCATGATGCAATAATTGCTTATAGGGCAGTGGACTTGAGAATAAACGCACGCAAGCGCATCCGCCGTCTCTTGGACTGTGACAGTCAGACCTTCTTCTGTCATGATCGGGAAAACACCTGGTTTAACTTTGGTTCTGTCATTCACAATTTTGTGCAATAGTTTCGGCTTCGCTTCCATTCGTTCCACATATGCTGCTGGTACTGTTTTTTGTCCTGCAGATGATGATGATGATGATGTTGAGAAGATGCGATTGATGCGAATAGCGGCGTGAGTGGCAATAACAATTATAAACATGGTGGTGATAATGATGATGATGACGATGCCTCTGCTGCTTCTACTGATGATGATGTTCATGATGA
>JACCGJ010006904.1:0-15609 GCA_013407085.1 Atriophallophorus winterbourni | reverse complement strand
TCTCAAATCATTCATTCGACACGCCTCTTCTGCTTGTTGTATCAGGTTTTCCACATACCGTCTCTTGTCCTTCCTCGCTGATTTTTTAACCTCTTTATCTTTCATTCTATACTCTTCAGTGATTGCATTCCTTTCAATAGACGGATTCTTGCTCAGCATGCGTTTCTTTATATATTTTCTCTTTTCTATGAGTTGCCAGGTTTTCGGCGAGATCCACGAAGCTTTGCCCCTCTGTCTGTACCCGAGGACTTTTTCTCCGACTGCCTTTAGTGTGCGGTTGAAAACATCAATTGTCATTGAATCCTTGGGCCGGGCGTTGATTTCCTCTCTCAGTATGTTGCCAAAAGCTTTCCTCGTGGCCTCATCACTCAGCTTATTCACATTCAACCGTGGGCTGCGCTGAATTCCGATATTTGCCCTTCTCAGTTTCGAACAAATCTTTCCCACGACCAGGAAATGGTCGCTACCAATATCGGCACCACGCATAACCCTCACATATTGTAACGAGTGCCTCCATTTACCATTTATCATCATGTGATCAATCTGACTTTCTGTTCTGCCGTCCGGAGAAGACCAGGTTATTTTATGGATGTTTTTGTGGGGGAATAGGGTGCCTCCAACGACAAGATCGTTCTCTTCGCAGAAGTCAAGTAGCCTCTCACCATTATCATTCTGTAGGCCAACACCATGCACTCCCATGGTACGCTCTCTGCCTGTATTTACAGTTCCTGTTCTAGCGTTAAAATCTCCCATTACCACCAGTAGGTCGTGCTTCGGGATGACCCTCAAGACTGATTGCATGGCTTCGTAAAACCTGTCTTTCTCCTCTTGGACTGCATCTTCTGTTGAAGCGTACGCTACCACAATCGAGAGTTTGCAAAATCTCGAGTTTAGTCTGGCATATAGGAGTCGTTCGTTTACACACTTCCATTGCATGATCGTGCTGCTGGTCTTTCTGCTTGCAAGCAGAGCGACTCCACCATGATGGAGGTTATCTTGCCTTCCTGACCAGATAATAGTCTCACCGCTATCTAGCTTTCGCTGACCAGAGCCGGTCCATCTCACCTCGGACATTCCAAGTATACTCAGATCATACCTGTTGAGCTCATGTATGGCTTGAGCCAGCTTGCCAGCTTGATACAGCGTTCGAACGTTCCAGCAACCAAGTCTTATCGTTCTTTTCAGCGCAAGGAGATCAGCCATCGGGGTGGAAACTTCCTTTCGGCTTTCATCTCCATCCGTCATGGGACCTTTTGTAAGGTTCGCGTCACTCCTGTATCCATTGTTGAGTAGCAGTTTCGGATCTGTTGTCATCGTTTCCGTAGCAATGTAGGTTTCACGGGATAGGGTTGCTAGCCCTAAGCCCAACCCTCCTCCTTTCTCAGACGGGCTTGGGACCGTCCTTGGCGGAGTTTTTCGCAATGCAACACAGTGCATTTATTGGTCTTTGAAAATCTGAAATATTTGATTAAATGGTGTTAAAGGTAGTAAATTAGTTGGCAATAAACAAATTGCCTACATTATTAGGATTCGCTCTGGGTACACGGAGGACTCCATGGAATGTCAACGTTCGGCGTTAGAAATAAAATTATGAATATGTTTAAAGTTTTTCGGTCACTAGCATGAAGCAATATTAGATTCTCAGTGAGTTATGTATAACATGGTCGGAAAAATCAATATTTTCCCGTTTAGTAAAACCCCAATTATGCAGAATTTCAGGTAAACTATTTAATTATACGATAACATTTCCGGATGATGTTCAATAAGATCCTCATGATAACCCGTCATTATCAACCTGCCAGTAATAGACGTGTTCATATATCGCGCATAGTACTTTCTATGTACACGTTACCATGTGAATGAACCAGTATTATACGGCAAAATTGCCAATCCATAACGTATGCAATATAGTCATTCACTGCAACATAACAGCTTTATAATAGCTGGATTACAGCGATTTATGCACCTCATATGAAAGGTTATACGTTGTGACGTATAACTTTGTGGACAAGTTCGCAATATTCGTTGTGTCGCTCGCATCGTTCATCATCGGTTTAAATATCATTTTTAATAATAATATAAATACCATTATTACTATAACTACAAATGTTTGACTATTATAAACTCTGAAATCGTGCAGTACTGAAAACCCGGGTTAGGTGATAGCACGTCTCCGTAAGAAACGGACGTTTGTAGAACAGCGTGTAATAGAAAGCCATGCACATACGGTTTTAACGCTTGTTAAGAACACAACGAAGTTTATTTTCAGTATTTGTACTCAAAACTATTTCAATATCACTGATTACGTATAGAATCTCAGTGTTCAATGAACATCTTAGGGTTTCCGCTTATGAATGCGATGATAAACCATGCGGTGTGTGAATATCCCTATTGATTTAAAGGAAATATTACAGTTTTAGTAAATATACCTGGTCATGCTATGGCTATTGTTAAGCTAAAAATGTTTTTCTATCATAATAATGTTTCAGTTTTTATTTTATAGTTCTAACTTGGTCCACCAACATTTTTTTTATTAATTCGCTAGTAACTCTCAGACGTTGTTTAGTCAACAAGCGTGATAATATTTTGTATAATAATTCCAATCTACAAAATGTTTATATAATCTAGGTAATGCAAATTCCTATGATATTTCAGTTGACGAATATTCGATACCGATAGCTAGACAGTTCCTCCTAACACCTCAAATGTTTCACTTGTTCAACTAATACGAAGATCCTGAGATGCTATTTATTCACAAAAGAATGCATCTCAAATAATGAAACAACCTTCTGTTTTTAGGAGACAATTATGCTTAATGGAGCAAATAAACGTGACAGTTCATTTAGGACCATGAGCTATTCAAACTTTTATATAACGAATCTGCAAGTCGATTACGGTTATATTTTGCATTTAAAACAACCATAATAATGGTATTATCACGAGGTTAAAGTGCTTGCTTCAATTTTATTGGCTAACATTCACATATATAAGCCGTATATCTAAGTTGTTCACAACAACAAAACATGAATTTCGCGATAGCTGTCGTAACACTTTTTGGCAAGTATTTATGTGAATAATTAATTAATTAATGAAATAATATTAAACATTGTGTTTGGTAGTACGAACCCTATGCAACAGTGACATTCAAACATACATTTTTTACTTGGCAACCTGTTTTAAGAGCATGCGGATTCTTACCATACTGTCCATAACTAATAATCGCAAAATGCACTAACTCGGCAGTCTGATGTGTATGACGGAAATGCATGCAAACGAGCATATTTTTACATGCCAATCTATTATCATTACCATTGTTTTCTTAAGCATGTTATTCGAAGTGAATAAATAACTAAAATTCGATTATAACCTAGTTGTTTAAATGAAATAACATTTTAGATGTCACGTTCAAACTGGCATATGGCCAGAGGAATATAAGTAAGTTCATTCTCAGAATCTATCGACTAGATATCTTTCATTTTTATAATTGATAACAACCGATCTTTTTAAGCAACTTAGTAATGCACATTCCGCTTTTTTGGAAAATTCAGTATTTCACATTTAGTTGAAAGTTGGATAATCTAATTACAATATACGACAGATTTAACAAAAATTGTAGAAACCGGTCGTGGGGTGTGAATGACGGAAAAGCATGCAAATGAATATGTTGTACAGATTTGTATTTTAATAGCATATTGACATCACCTGAAATTACCCGATCAATGTGTCACGCTTCAGCATAGGCAGTGATTCAACAGCAGATTCATCATCGAATATTAGGTATATATCATTGTTCTGGTCATGAAACTTTTATTATCAGATGAATGTTTTTCAATGTGCTTCGATATAAATCCCATGAACATCGTTTGGTAAAATGAACAATGATTACCGGATTTTGCATAATCTAACCTTCTGGCAGCGACGGAGTAAACTTTGTTTTTGCAATCTCTAGCACAATCGCTTTAGAACTGACGCAATACGGACATAGCAAATAATCCATACGGCATTTAACCAAAACAGACACCGCTGTAACGTTCACCGCAACCTTACGATCACATCCACAATCTGTACCTGCATGTAACATATACGGATTAAACTGTTATCGTAGCTTTCACGAAGTTCGGTAATATTTTATGTTGAACAGATTACCGCCAAAAAGACTTTTTCAGCAAAATGAAACCATCTTCGAAGTTTTATATGCTAGCCACCATGTACTGAAAAACTATAATGCTTTCTTTTCACACACGAAATATGCAAATACTAAAAAATACAAAAAGAACAAATTTACAGCAATATATTTTTCCTGTCAGAATAAACCTCCTTTATTTTAAAATTAGAATTACTTTTGTTTTCTCAATTCGAAACACATGGACGCAAACATCGAGGCACAATTTTTCGAACTGATATACGTTTATCCGGTGGTATTTTGAAGCTATTTAATTTTTCACCATAAATCTTGAATCTTCTAGAAGACTTCAACCGAGCTGACGTTGCTCAATTACAAACATTTCTAATAAATCATTCCATTTACAACGTTGTATTGGAAGCCACCTTCCATCAGATGCAGATTATTATAAGGAAATTGCTGGATTGATCACATACCTAAATCATCGAATTAAAATTGACTTCCTTCTCCAAGCACGTCAACCCGAATAGCCTCTATTGCTTCATCATGTAATCTCATCTGTTTTCGTTGTTTTTAGCCTTTTTGGAAGATACATCACTTTTCGGTAAGCAATACCAGTCGACAAAATTACGTTTTCCAGTTAGAATTTATAATTTATCTGATTAACTAATTTATCATTTATTTATAATTCAGGTGGCTACTATGGAAGTAAGAATTATGCTGTGACCGATGAATTACAGTTTATATGTTGAAGTATTTCTTGAATTAGGTAACAGTGGATGCAGAATTTGGATATTGCGCAATCGGCGCTACTAGGTTGCAAATATACTGCATTCAACATCTATTAGAGAGGGTGAATGCACTTTCCATAAACATTGATTGATGTTTGGGTACTGATATAACAACACACTTTAATAGTGAATAAACAGTTGCTAATTTGCATTCAATTTTATCTCAAATACCATACGATAGGTTTGTGGAGGAATGGCATACAAGAAAAGCTTGGATGCTGCTGTTGTAAAACGTTTGTAGGGACAACAAGTGTACTCACATGTTTTCCCTCGCCTGGATTGATTGATTTCTGTGAAATAATTAATCTGAGTATTTGCGATATTTCCACCAGAAAATGAAAAAAATATAAACAATTCCAGTTACGCAATGAGATTACATGTTTCAATTTGGCACTCGGAAATATGTTTGGCCAAATATCGATCTACGGACACGATATTGTCTGAGGTCTCTTTTACAAACGAAAATACAAGAATGTCTTATTCTTCCATATAAAGTTTTCAATATTGATGACAGTTCATAGATAATTTATTCCAACATCGGTCGCTTGAACCTGCGAATTTTTTGTTGCATTGGGGAAATACCACACTTCAAACGTTAACTGTGTTAAATTGTGTTGATTTATTGCGCGTTGTTTTATGTATTTAGCAACTGTCAATTAAGGAAAAAACCTAATCTTATTTACTTTTGGATCCAAATCAGAAAAAAATATCAAATAGATAAACATGATGTAGTTTATGCTATTTTATACCACGAGAATAACATAAAGCATAATTTTTAATTTTGTAACTCATGTGAATTTATTATTTTTCTCGTAACTTAAATTTTTGGAGGATTTGAAGGTGAGATTTAATAATAATAATAATTTACATTATATGTAAAATATTGTAAGCACATGTTTTGATGATGCTTATTTTGTTCACTGATAATATCAAGGTGTCTTTTGCTGTAAAACAATCAACCGTATTCCTGATATTTTTCCGGAAGCTAATTTGAGAATAATATGCTTTTATAGTTATTGGTTTGAGTGCAATTTTCAAAGATTTGACGCAGGCCTCCGAATACGTTAGCAGAAAATCAAATTTCTGTAGGCTCAAACGTTTAGGTTTCTCTGTAATATTGCATGAACGAATAACGATTATGAATAAAACTCTAATCTTTATTAAGACATTTTATTATTGCCAGTCACATTCAAATGCCAAAACATTTGCACTCAACATTTTTGTCTATTTGAAGTTTCTCTAAATTTAGCATTTTTAGACGTGACAATCATTTAAAATCCAGACGAATGACGTCATCTGGCAAAATCTATATAGTGATGCTATGCTGTTACGGCCGGGGCAAATATGGGAATTTGCTGCTAATTTCGAATGTGCTCTAACGGAGTGCTTTTCATATTGCCTCTTACAAAATGTCTAGCTAATGGCGAGCATGAGTATGCTTGTGTGACCCGGCTGAACTGCTCCTATTTACTGGAGTAAGGTCTAAGTTAGCATGGTGACTCTCCAAACAAGCTTGATCCAAGCCGGTGGAGCCGGTAATATGTTCAAAGCGGTCCCCTTGGAGGAAAACAACTTGTTTCGCACCCTCACTGTTCTGTTGCAACATCAAATCGGAAAAAAGGTTTCATTCCTCATTTTTGAGCAAACATCCGGATGCGAATTTATTTTTGGCTATCTGAAGTTGTATTCAAATTCGTACCCTCAGCCGCATCGTTTTTCACATGTGTCAGCCTAACTGTTTCCTATATTTCATTGTTCCTGCGCATAACGAGCACCTGATGCATTGACAAAACAAACTTCTTTAGAAGCAACTGCGCAGGAATATATCCTAACGCACCGGTCGATAAGAAACTGTATTCTGCTTAGGTATAATTTCAAGGGATGCAGCAGATAAGAATTACAGTTTTAACTGGACTATCCAAAAGCATATAGATCAGGGATGCTTTCGATGGTGAGAAATATGATCGTGTTTCACTGAAAATCTATCAAGAAATGCCGTCCAGATTCAATAAGGTACAGTCTTGCAACAGTCTGTTATCCTCATTGGGTCCATGGGTAAATCAAATCAACCGATTATCAGACTGTGTTTTCCAAAACAGCAGAGTAGAATTATTTAACCACAAATGTCATATCTGAAACGAAGATCCTGCAACATCCGGTTCACTCTTTTAGGAAACTATAACTAATTAAAATATACAATTCATTCTATAACTGAGAACTCAGTGCATTCCTTGTGCCAGTAACACTTTACTCGAAACAAAAAACCCGAATAAATTCTCTCAGAAACATCCTTGCTTCGAGCATTTACATGATGTTGTTCTCATTTTATCCACCGCGCCACATATTCTGTTAAACCAAGGATAAACGCTACTCATGTGTGCAGAGCGTTTCTATTTGCTGGATTTTTTAAAAACCTTCACTAACCAGTTAAACTAGACAACCTCACTCGTATCGGCTTCACAATACTGATAATCGCTGAAAAGCTGCTGTGTCGGGCGGAAGTTTCCAATCAAGGTCCGAATGAATCATTTTTCCAGCGAGTTGTTCGAAATAAAATCATCTGCAATAAAAAAGTACGAATGACAGATTTCATCAAGATGGCCTCAGAATCCCAAATCTGCATTTACACGAAAGTTTCACTGTAGGTATAATTGAAGAAAGTGAACAATTAGTCAAAACATGATAACGCTTGCATTAAATCTGTTGATGTCATCCCGATTGTTATGAAAATGCACGAGATGTAAAGATGTGTAAAGTACTTTTGTTCCATGTACTCTAGGAAAAGTAGGGTTTTGTCTCATGCCCCTGAAAATGTTAGTTGAATGCCGGTCGTTTGAAATCTAGACCATCCAATTCCCCCTAAAGAACTTAATAGTGTAATAGACTAGTTAGCAAATGGGAAGTCTCCACCTGAGCTCATAAAGTTAAATAGACAAGCATTATTTCAACTTATTAAATATTTTCTTTTCAACTGCCGATAAGAGAGATGTTGCATAGAAGAGATGCGAGAAACGAATATCATCAGTATAATTAAGTATAAGTGTTATTAAATTGTTTGCAACAATAACGAAAGAATCTCCATTCTAAATTATGTAGGTAGATATCGTTTGCAAAAGACTTAGAGAGGGGGCTACAACATGTGGATTATAGAGTTTACGATGAATCTCAATGTGAGTTCCGCAGGGACAAAATGAGATTTAAATAAACTTCTGCCTAAAAAAACCTCCATCAAAAATGTCGGAAACAGCGTACGCCATTTAGCGCTGTTTTGTAAATTTGAAGAAGACACTTGACTATATAAGCAGAGAATGTATTTTCAAACTATTAGATGTGATAAGCTGCTTCGAGGTGTGCTGGTAATCGATATTTTCTTCAAATCTGGCATGAAGTGTTTAGGAGCTTTTAATCGTTGCAGTTTGGAGTCCTACAAAATTCGTTGAGGCTTCGAACAATGTTTGTTTTGTTTTTTCTCCCGTACTTTTAGGAATTTTTCAGGCAATTTATTCTTAGCGGTAATATACTACTAGAACTTTGGGCTTTTATTTACACGCGAAGATTTTGATCTAATGATCAGCACGAGCAAGACCAAAGTCCCTTGTCAAGGAATTGCTTCGCCTCCAGTTAAAAAAACTGCTCAAAACAATACATAATATCTAATATTTTGGTGTAACCATTGCGAATAACTCATTAATACGGAGATTGATAACTGAATTTCCACTGCAGCTTTAACTGCAATTGACTCCACACACGTTTTTTGCGTGACCGAAATTAGACAGTAAATAAAAAATGGAGGTACATAGCGCGTGTGCACTAATGATATACAGTACAACAGTGAAAACTCAGGCACCCGCGCATCCATCTAATATTGAACATTGACCGAATATGCCTAGCGATGCTAGCGCTGTCAAGAGATTATTCTTTTCGAATTTGAAGTTTTGATCATAATAAAAGCTATTAAATATGTAAACATTCGGAGAATATTATCTAAATCCATGAGTACATTGTAAAAATGTTCAATATTAGTTCGATTTCAATGTTTTAACATCACTTGATGCAATTTGCAAACAAATGTTATTCGAGTTTATGAAATGTTTTCGCTTCACCAAAGCATTGATGTACGCGAATGTCGAAGTGGATGATGATATTCAACAAGCTATGAATTTCGGTTCAACCAAGGATCTGCTTGAAAGACGTTTACAATTGGTAAGTAGTTTCCAGATAACGCTGATTTTAATTCCTCAGTCAACAAGTGTGTTTAATCAGAATCAGTTGAAGACTAGTGAATCATTTGTAATAGAAATATTGAATTGAAAATTTACATTATTGATTGATTATGAGAATATTTACACGTCTTGTTCCAGATAAATATTACAAATCCTAATCAGTTTACTCTAGAGCGTTACGCATACGACCGAAAAAGACGTGTTTTGCATTTTGTTACTAAAATACGTTATGCCAGTAGGAGATCTGGCGCGAAAAACCAGAAAGTCTCCAGCGATTTTCGGATGAAATTTGAGGTTGCAAATCCTGCATACAATGTGGTGTCTATCACTTCTGACAATCTCAAATTATCAAAGAGTGAGTAAAACCTTATGGGAATCGATAATATTAATTGAATTTTGTGCATTGAGGTGATGATTATGGCGATACTGTGATAAACATATTGTTTGATTCAAGATAAAGAAAATGTAGGAGAATATCGTGAGTTTACATTTTCATTCAGATAATAAGATGAGCGCCCACAAGTTTCATATGATTCGAAATAATAATCTGGTTGTTATACAGTGGTTCATTGAACCATTGTTCTTTATTATAACAATTTTTCTACTGTTTCATTAAAAATTAGAGCTTTTTATAAAGCAATCAAATTTGCATATTATTGAATAACTTTCTCTTTGAAAATATCACTCAAGAAAAAAACTCAGTTACCATCTGAACAAATAATTTCAGATTTCCTAAAGTGATCATGAAAGACGAACACATTAAATAATTAATTGGAACATCACAAAATGAACCAGGCTAAACTGTGATATTTTCGTAGAAACAAATTTGCGCAAATCATGTAATGACGTCGCATAAGTTTAAATAAATCTAATACTATTTGTTTGCTAATTGATTTTATCGAACATTATAGAATGTTTAATTAAAACCACGCTGATAATGACGGAAACGTGGTTACTATGGCCTCACTTTTTGTGATGAAATCTTACAATGATAATAATTACCACCTTGACAGAATTCCTATACGTGTCCCACTTGTGTATCAACAATACTATACAAAAAAGGAAACGACATTTAACGGACGCAACTGCAAACCAGCTGTTAACACCAGTGAGTATTTATATCAACGCTCTTTATTATAGCATTTAAAAGATTGGCTTGGTCTTTGAAAAATTGATTTAGGTCTCCAAAAATTGAATTTACTTAGTAGATATCCACAATTTGATAACATATATTACAATTAGAGTATTTGACACATAAAGTTGTAATCATTACAGAGGAATGTGAGAAATATCAACTTGATATTATACGGACAGAAATCAAATATGCGATAAAACAAGCCAAACGAATAAACAAAAACCATGATATTAGTCATTTCTATCTACATAATTATTTAGTACATCTTGGTGAGTTCAGTTAATTTATTAAAACAGAGACATACGACTGAGCTTCATGAATGTAATAGTGAGACAGTAACTATATTAGTTGTTTGTAAGCTGTCTAATTAGGTCCGTTGTCAAATTTTTAAATAAATTGCGTTATGTCAGCGCGCGAATTTGTTTCAGTCTCTGGTGGTTTTTGCGAAAGAAATCTGAAATTTGATCACAACAACGACTTCTGGATTACTCAATCTAACGTTTCCGGGTATTTTGCTTAAGTATCGTCTCAGTTATAATCGCACATTATCCGAAATACTGTTTTAGTGGAATCCATCATTTTTAATGAAAGTTTGGCGAACAATTTAATCTGTAAATTTTACCGGGAACCGAGTTTTGGAAACTGATTTTCGGACAATATATTACCACTGCAACGTGATCATTTCTTACATAAAACGTTCCGGCCATTTCATTTTCTGAAACCTCGAGCAGTTTGATAACACCCAATTTTGCTTATTCCTAATCATTTGTTATTCGTTGTTTTGCCCACGTTACGTTAGCATATTCCGGTTTGTCTTGGTTACTTTTTGCCATTTACAAATACGAAATAAGAAATGGAAGTGCTTTTCCTTCACGAAACTGATCCCAAACAAACGTGCTTTCTCTTGATTCGGGAATTCGGTTGACCAGAAAGCAGAGTTACCGACGCCGGATGTATACAATTTAAGCAAATTAGTTTTGAAATAATCTATTGTATTTTCAAGGTCATGTTTTTACTTGCTTGAAAAAGCGGTAATTTAGATTGAAAAGTATTACGTTTGAATGCTTTCGGTGCTTTATAGAATTTTGCTTGTAACGATATGAGACGCTGTTGCTCGGGAATTTTCGTGTGGAGTTTCGGAGTTATTTATTCGCCCGACTTGTACATTCTTTTGTCAATATCTGGCCAAATATAGGTTTTTAGTGTGTGATGCATGCATCACGAGTTATTTAGTAGTAACCAACCGAACCAAACGATTTTAGAGGCACTGCTAGTTTATGAAGTCCATAATACAGTTCATTTACGCGTGATTCAGTTCCATTGTCAATAGGGTTTGCTCCAGAGGAAGCAACTGTCGATCTGGTTTAGATTGCCTGACAGATGTTACAAACACTGTGATGAATATCTCCTTACCATACTTACATCAGCGATGTGTCGCATTTTGCATGCACTTTCGATAAAACAGCGTAACACGTGTCACACAATGTCTTTGGAATTATCGCATTTTGACACGCCGAACACATGCCACACGATGCACTTTTTTGCGCTGTCTGGTTCGTCCGTCGGTTTTGTGTGCAGCACATTTCAGTAGTATGTTCACAAGTTGTGATTCTATTCAACGACCAGATATGTATATTATGAGCCAGAGAAAATGCGACAATCACGAATATGTGGAGGATTATAAATGAATCCTTCAGAAATTCGTCGCAAACTTCTGAAAATAGAATATATCGATGGAAATTAATAAGATCGCGTTGGTTAAATGATTATGTTTACAATAAAAGAATAGTTAACATGAATAAATTCCACATGTATATCAAAATGTAACCAAAAATATAATTCATCGAGAATTTAAGAAAAATCAGACATAATTCATATAATAAACTTTATAGTTTTCTTAAAATGTATGCAATTTGTTCAACGTCATAACGAGGCTTTCTTTGATATTTGCAGATTTATCCGATCCTCGACATGTTCAATTATGCAGAAGTCAAGATTAATCGTTTTGGAAGATACGTGAACAACAAGATGATCTATGCAATGCAGATCGATGTACGAAGTCCTAAGGAAGCGAAAAATCTCCAGGGCTTCTGGTTCGACGAACGTTGGGTTGTTTATCCCAAACTGTTCCACGATCATCTGGATAAGCCAGGTTGCGAATGCAAACAGAACTTTGAGTTCGAATTTTTACATGACACCGGTGAGTTATATTTGTTTTAATTTGTAGCTAAAATAGGATAACGTATTTTGACCGTACCGCGAAATTCCAAGATAATAAGTAATTTACTCTCAACTACTTTGTTAATTAATGTCTAAGCAAATTTGATAATAATGACAGGGATTAAACCGTTGAACATCACACATTTCAAAAAAATCTGAAGACATCATAGTGCTCTTTATTTATTTTTCTTTTTTTCAATTTAATGGATGATGCATGGACAAAAATATAAGAATATATGCCCCGTCTCAAATCAAATTCCACCAAATTGTAAATTGTAACAATTGTGAAATCTCTAAAATATTGTGCTTCATAATGTATTCTGACAGTGCAATTTTTATTTGATCTGCAGCAATCAGCTTTAAAATGTACACAACCATGATATGAATAAAAGCGGAATGCGACTAAACTTTATAAAACTGGTAATATTCTCTTTATTTATGCGAAAACATTGTTTTCTTAAATGAAGAGTAGAAAATTGAGTAAGCAAAGTGACTTGGTTTAAACGAATCTCGTATTTATGAAATTAGGAAGAGCAATTCACTATATTCTATAATTGGACTGTACTAAATGTTGCGATTTTGAGATTATCGGGATATAAGAGAGTTTTCGTCACCGATCTACGTTCGCTAGCATAACCGACGCAATACGACGCAAAAACGTGAATTCTTGTAATTGATACGGAATATTTGTTATAGTTTGAAAAACCGAAATAATTTGTTTTCTTTTGCTACATCCTTTGTTAATTAAACAACATTAACTCGAACTGTATATGTCATATCGTTCTCTTCATTAATTTAAGTTGATTGATGTCAATTTATTTCACTCGTACGTCTACCCCGGCAAACTGCCATAATTGTCCTATATTATCCCTTATTAATGCACATTTTCGTATTCCATAACACAAAACCACCAGCGGAACCCAATATAATTGGTGAGCTTTTATGCTTATTTATTCTGCTGAAAACGTCAAAGTTCACTTATTCACATATTCCTAGGTTCGAGCTAATTTCAAACATATCATATCATCTATGTAATATTCTAACATAAATACGTTAAATAAATTATTTGTTAGAGTTTTGACGTCGTTATGTCTGTAATCATGAATACATGGAATTATTTTGGAGGTTAACATTGAAAATCGAATAACAAACCTCGAGAGTACGCGAATTCATCGAACCGTCTATCACGTAAATCGCGCTTGTTGCTGATAAACCTCACAATACTCACTAATCGATTTTACTTGTTTTAGCTAAATAATATCTAGTTATAAATCATCAATGTGAAGCTGAAATTAAAAATTATTACTAATGGAAAATTTATTTTAATTTTTTTATTATTCTCTTTCCCAAAATACTAATATGTCAATCAAGTCAAATAATTTAACGCATGTTTTATTTTAATCAACCTCAACGATACATCAGTTACATACGGTCAAATCGGTTAAAATAATGATTTTCGCATTTCTTTTCACGAAATATTTCACTAATTGAGATAATATAGCTCATCGTTGATATTCCATGCTAACTTCTTCAACTCTCAGTATACCACGTGCAACTGGAATTGGATTCGCTCTGGTTAACTTTAACAGGCTCACCCTGTGATTCCGTGAGTCAATGTAGTTCGAAATGTGTGAATATTTGTAATGAAAGTTACCCTCAGACAAAAAACTAGAAACTTTGAAATATTATTGATCATTAACTGCAATCATAAATAATAATATATTATTTTTAACATAAACAATTAAAACATATTATCAACATCATAAATAGTAATATATTCTATTTACATTTTGATAGTGATTTTGGGATGCTTAACGCGTCCCAAATGTTCATAATAATTTAGTCTTAATCTTTTATGAGAAATTCGATAGTTTCACATCTTTTACACCGATGTTTCTGTAACAATTTGTTCGCTTGTTCCAGGTTACGCATCTGCTTCAAAACATCAAAAAGCTACAGCCATTCTGCAGGGAGGTTGAGACAGGCATCACACAACCTGTCAATAGTCATGCCTTTCTCGAGCTCCAATTCAAGTCAAACCATTTACCTTTACAATTTTTCGGCACGTTCGAAAACCAGTTAAACTTCCAGAACATGTTGTCTGTTCTATTGGAGACTGATGTTGTGGCATGGCAAATCGTGCCTATACCGTGTGATTGTGAGTTGCCTTAAAATGCATGTAAATAATCAATTTATAATTCGGGTGGTTAAAATGTCAAACGTTGTTTGTGATTTAGATCATTTAGGACGAATAGAACAACAAGAAATGCTGAGTGAGTTTCGAATGTTAAAAGGTTATACGATAAAATTTGTAATATTTTTCTGGAATGTTGATTAAAATAACCATCCATTTAGTTACTTGAAAAAAACTGAAATAATGTATTTTTCTGTGATGTTTTGTTGGGAATGCATGCAATTTCGCTGTAGAACGTGAAGATTCATTCGATTGTGATGTATATATATGGTTGATATCCACCGAAAAAGGCTAACAAGCAGATCATTGAATATTATGTGATTACTTTCTTTAACATTGACTTAATCCATTTATTAGAACAAGACGTTTGTTTAAATCTTATACCACAGTCGCTTACCAGTCCAATTGGTTTATGTCTTGGGCTAGTTTCTCTAAATCAGATCTTGTGCTGATTACAATGGAAACACGAGTCACAGATAAATAATTGAACTCTAGATGAATCCAATTGATTTTGAGTGCAAACAGAACGAATCCACTAGCGTGGTTTGTTTATTGGCATGAAATGCAATGCAAATTCAATTTTTGATGCGTTTTGATTTCAATTTGGGTATCAATATGTTGGCATGATCAGTAACCATGATTAATTTTTATTATAAACTCGAAACGAACTCACACGCGAAATAATTTTGCTTTTAAATCCGCCAGAAATTTCAGTCGTATACAAAAGCGAGAACTACAATCTCACTGATATATGTCAAAATGTAAGTTTAATTCTAACAATTCAAATCAATTTAATTTCAATTCAATTCAATTTTAATGGTCTAAAAAGCATATAGCTTTACAAAAAACCACAGAATCATATGACAACAACGAATAATATAACAATCAAAAATGGGATTAGATTGCTTACTGGGCAGTTCAAA